>QOCX01000150.1:12237-118934 GCA_005959815.1 Sarcophaga bullata
GTGTTTGGGTGCTACATTAGTTACAAGTGAAAAATGTAATGAACTAAACGGAACGAAATCGAACCACTTCTGAACGAATAATCGCGGGCGTTGAAAAATTGATCACGCGTGTGAAAAAGTTCTTGAACGAAGCTTCGCAAATGACGACAAAGTCAGAAAGAAATATAATGTTGTGTGTCTGGTGAATTTTTAAGAGAATTCAAAATGAGGTTCTAGGAGTTGACGATGTATGGCGGAATAAGTGTTATCGGTATTACAGTGGGGCCTAATAGAACAACAACAATGGTCCTAATAATTCTCATCGCAGCCTATATTGCCAACACTTCCGCCTGGAAGGCACTGCAGTGATTCGGTACCCTGAGGGATTCAGCTATGTGAATCGATTCCGAAAAAATTGCAAATGTAAAAAAAATTTAAATATAAAACACAATTTGTGTAATTCTACATAAAGAAAATATACAGTGAGTTTCAACACTACTTTCTATTTATTTTTCCAATAATTAAAATTGTGTCGATAAATCAATTTCGTCTGTTCACTCAACAAAAGTGAAATCCAATAATAATAAATTTAAAACAATTTGAATTCAATTTACAAAAAAAAAAAAAAAAAAAAAAAAAAAAAAAAAATTAATCGCCAAATATATTTTATGACTACAGATATCAAATTTAAGTTTCAGTAACACGCACTCTCTAAAATTTAAGAAAAAAAAAAAGAAAATATCCGCAAGAAAAAATTTTAAATTTTCTTATTTAACATTACAAAGAAAAACAATCTGTGGTAGTGTGTTAAAATTTTATGTTTTTAATAAATTTTATGTTTCTTGGACCACACCATATATATGATTCGCTGAGTATTTCAAATCAGTTTCGATTTTATTTGGCCACTTTTCAATCAATTTTCGGGGGTGGTCTTATATTTCACTCATGAAACGGTTTTCAGATTTCCAATCGTTTCAAATGATAGCGTTTGCGTTTGAGCGGAATAGAAAGTAATAATTTTTCAGTATCGGAAATAATGTACTCGAACATAAATAATTTTCAAAAAACAAGATTTATTTGTAATGGATTTTTCATTTTCTTTAAAAGCATATGATTTATTTACTTATAGTAAACATTTTTTCATTGATTGGGTGTCAATTGATATAAAGCAGGTGTAATTAAATTATTTGTTTATTCTCTATCAGAAATAATTTATAATTTTATCAAAGAAATGAGAATTAAGAACAAAAGAAAGATATTTCGTTTCTAGTGTTTCTGTAATCCAAAAATTCTAGAATTGAATGGATTTATTTGGAATTTTCTGGATTTATTTCGCTATGAAAACGAACCTCAACTGGAAGAAGGAAATAAAAGATGAAGGACAAAACAAACAAAAAAATTAAATAAACCTTATATTGTCAGAGCAACGAAGGCAGGAAGGAAAAGAAAAAATTAGAAATGATTTCCATCCACTTTGCATAAAAGCGCGATAATGTTTCTTAGGTACATACTATTGATATATCCCTCGCCAATCAACTGAATTTACAGACGCTATTAGATCTTCAAGCTGACTATACTATAGATCATCAAATTCCTCAACAAATTGAGTACTTAGCCATTTCTCACCTCGTTACTGCAGCAACAGATAGTGACATAAAATATAGTCAACAGACTTCTTCTTCGCATTACATACAGAAATTGGAGATATATTTTTCTCTGTCATTATGGGCCATACTGATTCTGCATCTAAAGGGGCCATACTCATTCTGTGTTCAGATGAGCCACACCTCTACTACTAATGCTTAAGATTAGTTTCGAATCTGTAGAATTGATCTTAGTGACTAGATCTGCTCTAATGCCATGAATATGATCTTAAAAGCTAACATATTTTCATTCAACGAAACTCAGTTTGTAGGTCGTATTGTGACCACCCTGAAAACAAATTTATCTTAAAAGTATGCGCCATTGACAGCTGATGTCTGTTGGCTTCAATTTCAAAAAAAATTTATGTCGACAATTTAATCATTTGATTTGCTGTTTTCTTTTTAAATCAAATTATATAATTTTTGTTAGAAAGTCATGATTTTTTGTTTAACTTTTCGCGTGTTTACATTGTAATTGTCCATTTATGTGTAATTCTGCTGTAATCATTTCATTTCATTAATTTAATTTTTATTTTTTTCTTAACTTTTTATGGACAATTTTCATTTCATAGTAGGGACATTCACGTGAAGGAAAACATTTTAAAACAGTAAAACAGTAATTGTTTTCAATATAAAAGAAAGAAATTAATTTATTTTGGATTTAAAAAGTGTGGAACTAAAAATTTGGATTTTTTCCATGGTAATTCGGAACTTTCTTGCTTCAGAGAATAAAAATAGAGACAATAAAATCATTGAAAAGAATATTTTCCTTCAGTGGAAATTATCTTCGGACGGATATTGTTACTATAAAATACGTTGCAAGAGAAAACTCTCTGTATGAACATTGTTGGAGATATTCTATTCTTAAACTTAATAAAAAAAAATGTGCTTTCCAGTACCATGGAATTTCAAAATGAAATTGTAGGAGAAAATTGAAAGAGTAAAATTTTCACCGATTAGTTAAAAAGTTACGATTGAAAAATATGTGCCCGAAACAGGCAAAATTTCATTTTTTTGAATAACGGAAAATCGCCTCAAATAGACCGATTTTGAAGATATTAAACCATAGTTGGATCTAATACTTTAGATAGCGGATGCTCTGATATTCATGAGCACTGCGAAGCGTAATAGCCAACGCCAGTGTCGAAAAGTGAGCAACGAACAAAATTAAGTTCGTGTAACTATAACATCGATATCGATCTCAGCACTTACAATTTGCAGATAAGACGAAAAATCATATGGGAGCTACTTCGATCTGAACAATCCTCAAGAAGTAAGACTCTCTTCAAGAAAATAAAAATCTAATTTATAAATAGCCGTGCTTGAACATGGCGTAAAAGCATGAGTATTTACACAAGGAGATGTAGATGTATATGGGTTCATCTGCAATAATAGTGGGCTATATGAGCTATACGGCTATAATTTTAGGCAACGAATGATGATAAACCTATAATTCTAGAACCTGCTAAAGTAAAACAATCATCTCGAATATCTTGATTAATGAAACTGAATCAAACTGAATAATGAAACTGAATCAAAAAATTATAAAAATAGTTCGACCGTATGCGGTTTCCAAAAGAGACCTTTGCCAAAGAATGCATTAAACTTCAAACCGTTTTCCATTTTTTTGTTTGTTTATACAACATTTTTAAGTGCTTTAAAGAAGTCTTCTGAAGTGAATACCCTTTATAATAATTATTTAATTCTATTTAAGCATTTATTATTACGTTAATTTTGTAAATATATTTGTGTTGTAATATCAACACATTTAAAGTAATTAATCTATTTGTTTATAATATAAAAATTTTTATTGTATTTTTATTTTTTTATTCTTTTTGTATAGAAAGTGAACTTGAGCTCAGTTAACATGCGTTTACGTTTAATTACCGGTTGTCATGCATTTCATATAATTTTTTTTTTGTTTTCGAATATTTTTAATTATCCATGTGACAAAACATAAAATTAAAATTCGAGAATATAATAGGGGTGTAATAAACTAATTTTGTTGTTGTATAACTGTTGCATTACACGAGGTTTGAATGATAAGTGAATTACGTTGAAATTTACCGCCATTTAGTTCATTGTCAAAATGAAAATGCAGCAGTTAGGATCAGTTTTGAACTGTTGTTACCAGATTCCGTTTCGTTTTCTAAATATTTATTAAAAATGTTTAAGGTTTTATTTTTATAAATTGCAATGTATCAATCTTTTTGCACCACAATTCCTTGAATTGTTGGTATTCATAACAATTAAAAAATTTGCAAAAATAGTTTCTCACAATCACTTCAAGATGTTCCAAAAAAGCTCATATTTGGACCATTATTTTTGTAGTAAATTTTGACTATTTTCAAGCGTTCTACGATTGTTAAACGATCCACATTTGTAAATGGCAAATAAATTAACCTTCAGGTTTATTCAACAACTGACAGACTTGTCCGACCAGACATTTTTAAACCACTAAATGCATAACTCGATAAATGGACAATCTTCTGGGACTACCTAAATAAGTTGAAATAAACAAAGCTGGTCAAGACTAAGAAAAATAAAAAACAATAATCTTTTTTATTCATTTATTTTGAAGAGGGCTTAGTCATAGCACAAACTGCTAATGACATTATGTTGTGTAGAAATAATCTCAACAAATACAAACACTCGTCTGGGCACACGTGAATAAGTGTGTTTAAAAAGGGAGGTTCTCAACGAATCATAACCCAGGTATGCTAATGCATACTGCAAGAAACGAGTAACATAAATTTTTAATAAAGTATTCATTAATAAAAATCATGCCCAGCCTTAAAAGTAAAACAAAATTAGCTGTTAATTGTTTTAAAAGCCACAGTGGTAATTGTAAAACATTAAAATATGTTTACTTCTACGAAATGTATGACTACAAATTACAGAAGTAAATATAATCTCGACTTCAAGCTTGATTAATCACATGTTAAAAAAGAAAGGAAAAAAATTGAAATAAAACTGAGTAGCTTGAGGGATGTAATGTTTTGTGTTACAATTACAGTTTATATCTTCATAATAATTTTTTTCTTTTTTATTTATTTATTTAATGCTAAATGTTGTAAACAGTCTTACAAAAACAAAAAAATATAAGAAAATCTTGGCAGTATTTCCCTCCCAGTGTGTTAATGTCAATACCCAATATGGGCTATTGTTTCTATCTGTCAATCTGTGCATATCTACGTAGTACGTACATACATATAAAATATTCTACTATTAATACAATACCACTTATTTAAAAGAATGTTTCCAGATGACTGAGCCATCAATATTAATCCATATGTACATCTACACGATCCTACTCCTCCTATTAATACAAACATATGTACATATATATTCATTTACACTTATATGCCAATTATAAAGAAGATAAACTGCATTATCATTAAATGCATATTATAGTGCAAGGTTATGAATAAGTGTAAAAGTGAATGAGTAACAATAAAAACTTATTTTGAAACGTCTATTCAAAGAACTCTATCCAATATACGTACTAATTACCTTTAAGATGCCTCAAGTTTTTTATGAACATGTTTAATATCCAACATCACCGAGATTTGCGCTGTTTTATTCTTTATTTAAACAAAACTTTACAATGACTAACATCCGTCCAATACGATTCAATGGATGCCAGCAAAAAAGGAAAAAATATTGTTTTATTTGTCTTACGCATGAGTCATGGTAATGAAGAGGCTTGACAAAGTTCATATTCATTATTAAAATCGAATCGTGGTATATGAAAGAGGTTTTTGAGATATCAAACAACTCTTTAATTTGAATTAAAGTTTAAACAATACTCTTGCAGCTATAGATTCCATTAACATCAAATACAGGTAGAGGACGCACGAAAAGCATATCATAGACCTGGTAAAAGCTCTTGCCATGAAGAGGCGGAGGTTCTTAACTGTTCATTACCTATCAATTTTGAATGAATATCGCATCCTATAGGATCTGAATTGGATACTAATGGTGGTAAAGCAATGAACTTAAACTCTGAGACCTTGGTCTCTAAGAAGGGTCCGTCCCTTAACCTGACCTAACGCTACGTATCAACATACTCTACGTTGTACAAAACCACTTTTCCAACGATTTGTTCTTTTGGGTAAGAAATTGGCTATCTATTCGTTTGGTAAACACTCTTCTTTAGAAGTCCATTAATAACATATGAATACACCAAACAGTATATCTCTTTAACCAGTCTTATTTTTCTCTTTAGGATAATTCCCTAAGCGCTTGCCATGTGTTATATTTATACCATAATTTTACAAGTGTGCCTTCTATATAAGCTAATGTATGTAATATATGTGTACATACTTACGACAATTTTTATTAGGCATTAAATTTATTAATTAATAAAAAAAATAGTTAAAATAGACTTACCCGTACTATGACCCAATTCACACCAACAATGATCGTTAATGAATTGAGGTCCTAAACAATATTTCATAACTTTGTCCGTACATCTAACAGCATTGCACGAACTATCTGAAGCCATGCCTGCAAAGTAGTAAAAAAAAATTTGTTTACACACATTCATATATATGGTTGTATTTAGTTTATAAAAAAAATAACGATTTACTACGAAAAAAATCGCACCCACCTTCATAAAAACTTTCATTCAATTGCCGTAAAGCATTAATGGCATCTTGTCTCGTTACTTGATGTTCGAATAGAAACTCTTCGTAATTTGTTTGAGGATCTTTGGCTAGTAAATCATTTTTATCACAGAGTATACACGACTGGGGTGCTGCCATTGCTAACGAGTGCAATAACAGTAAACACATCATTAATAACATTGTCACAAAAGAGCAGCGGCAAATGTATGAGAGAAGAGAATTTAGTCCATATGATAATGTTCCTAAATTAGCTGGTATTGGTGATATTGTAACTGTAGTGGTGTTGTTGTTATTGTTTCTTCTACGTTTCCTTCTTTGGTTTAAGAATTTAGTGATTTTTATTATTGTTGCTGTTGTTTGATAACATGTTTTTTTATGATAAAAGTCATTTGCATTGTCACAGTGTTCTCCTTTCTCATTATTAACATCATTGTTTTCATAGTGATAGTGTTGTGCTTGCGCTAAAGTGGAAGGAAATAAAGTTGTTGTTCTTGTTGTCGTTGTTTTCTTTTGTTTTGATTTTAATTTATTACACGCACTCAAATTTTGTTTGATTAATAATGTTGCCATATTACAAATGGATTTTCGTGTCGATTTATTTTTATTATGGATTTAAATCACTTTTGTTTTCTGTTTCGACTTGCTTATCACTTCAATTTCTTCTCCCTTTTCCTTAACATTAATGATTATTTAAATGTTAATTCTTTATAAAAACATGTTGCTCTAGTTGTGAGTTGTAGCCTATTGTAGAATTTTTATGTTATTTTACATTTTAATTTATAATGAACATGTACAAATTATTGATGAAGGGTTTTGAAATTTGATATGATTTTGAAGTTGACGTTAAACTTGATATAAAAAAAAGAAAAATACAAAAAATTGTAAACGATTAGTTGAAATTATAAGCATACAAGCATTACAATTACAAAAATAATGATCAATTAATTTATTCAAAAATTTGCTTTAAGCAGTTTATTTAGTATTTTATATCGTATTTTTCATTTGATAAACAAATTATATTTGAAATAAATATGTTAACTTGATTTAAAAAAACATTTACTTGCATATGAAACTCTTAACCAATATTTTATATCTTGGTAAAGATGGCTTCAGTAATTCGAATTCCGAATTGGATCGAATAAAATGGTGTTATAAAGATAAGATTTCTAACGAAAACGAACATTTGTGAAAACGTACTCTTGTATAGGCAATATTATGGAAGGCGAATACCTTGGAAAGGGTGAAGACGCCATAGCATGCAGTCAGTAGTACCTTAGGTACAAAATAAGGTATTCGTCAAAGAAGTGGTTTGATGGAAGCGTAAACTATGAGCGGTCCACTGTTTTTAAACTCGTAATTTGGACAAAAATTAATTAAGATTTAGGCGGTACACGATATCAGAAACTAGACTGTCGAAGACGAATATTTTTTTTTGTACAATACTTAATCTCAGTGCTTCGTAAATAAGGACGAAGGCCTAACGAAATTACCTACAAAATGACAAAAAAAAATTATCATAAAAAACCACTGCGTGTTTGGAATTTAAAATAACATCAAGACTGAGGTGTGCAACATCGTTAGTGGCAGACATAGCAAATGATGCAAGCGTCATAGCTGTTAATTTTACTAAGCTGTTAGAAATACAATTACTGAAGTATTTGCGATTGGTGACTTCATTCCAAAAATAAAGAAAAATAAAAACAATAACTCATGTAAAAAAACTAGGATCGACTATGGGCCCATCAAATTTGCAAACAGCCTAATTTCATAAAATTTGTCGGATAGCATAGTATAAATTATGTCATTTATTTATTTATTCATTTTATTCATTAATTGTAATTACCCGGATATAAATAAAATTATAAAAACATTTTACATTTGTTTAATTATTGACTATTAAATTTTAATAAGAGTATTAAATTACACGTTGTTTTATAATAATTGTCACCCACTATTTATAATTTCTTTTCTACTTAATCGTGTTTTTTATTTTCAATATTTATTATTTTATTAAGTTTCTCATTTAATTTAGTAGTTGCTTTTTATCACTGGAATTTTTATTTTATTTTATTTAATTTTTATATCTTAATTTACTTCAAATATTCAATTTTGAATTTATTTACTAATTCAAAATCACTGATCTAATTTACAATTTAATATTTATTTACTTTTTCGTTTAATATTTATTTTATTAACACGATTTTCGTTTATTACATTTTGTTGTATTCGAAATCTTAACGTATTTTTTCTTTATTAATTTTATATACGAATTTTTGATATTTTGTTTTGAACCGTTAACAGCGCTCCCACACGTCTACTTCCGTTCACGAGCTTAAGTGTTCTGTAGTTTATATTACAAAATCAGTGTAAATGTTCTGCCAAATAAATTCACTATATGCATATGTATGTTTGTATGCTTATTGAAGCCTTTTTTCATTTCATTTTATGCCATTCGACAACCTCCCCCCCTTTTCCTAACAAAAACAACTACATCTACTCACTTGAAATTTTTACTCTCCAATTGTTAGGTGAGTTATGAACAGTGGTGCCAATATATCTCTTCACTTGTTTTAGTTTGGGCAAAACTTTATACATGTATTAATCGAAATTAAATAATGTTCAAATTATTTAAATCATAATACAAACTATGTATGTAGATAAACCCTTTATTATGCAGAAGCTATGTTCGTAGAAAATGTCGTGTTGTGTAAACCTTATAAATCTCAAGAGCTCAAAATCATTAGAGTATAATCCATAAATTTTCGAACATGTTATAGGAAACTTGTAACGTTTAACGTTAGTGAATGGTTTTCTTCACCAGCAAATGGTTAGGACAATGAAAGACAAATTTAATACGAGTTTCATCAAGGGACTTCGTGACGTAACAAATCGAATGGCTGGCAGGTCCTTCTCAAGTACTTGGACAGAAACAGTAGGATCTATCATTTTGGAAAATATTTTGCAATGAGAGTTAGTAACAAGAGAGTCGGATAACATAGAAGCAATGTATATTCCTTTTTAAATGTGGCCATTCTTAGTACAGGGATCCGTCAAGAACAGATATCGGGACAGGAGCGGAAGTTTTTGGCCGAAAGGTGAATTTTCTTCGTGGCTTTCTGGCAAACTTAAGACGAGACATCTGACAGTCTAAACATTAGCAGAGCATTAGGCTCTAGTAAGAGATGTTGAGAAGTATTCAATCAGCAAAAGCGAAGATAAGAGAATAGGAAGCAATTTGAAGAAGATATAAAGGTATATTTTATATAGGTATAGAGCACTACGGTTGTTTAGTTCGTTTTATTTAACCATCAAGCGTTTTATGTTCGAGGTATTAACCACACTGCTGTTATTTGTTGAGAGAATTACTTGATGTGGTTGCATTTGTATGAACTGGCTGCTTAAGATTTCTTTTTAGCAAAGTTGTTGTTTTTATTCACTGTAAGTATCTGTATGGTTTTTATTTAAATATTACATTTTCTGATTAAATGAAAATGTTAATAACATTAAGTTTATTTGTAATAATTATTACATTACATTCTACACTCTTGTATGTTGATAATCATATAAGCGTACTCACGCTAAGAGAACATGTGCATGAAATTAAAAGAAAATCATCGTCAAACTCTTGTATTAAAGCTTCCGATCTTTAATAATGTTTGACTGCCTAACACATAGCAACGAGGCTTTGCTACGGTTCCAGAAAACGAAAGCCAAAAAAAATAGTACAATATATAATGAGCATAAAAAATAGGTGCCCTATCTAGCTTTACCAAGGTTTTTTTTTACAAAAAGAACGTTACTATAATTTATTTTAAAGATAAACCTTTTACACCTTAAACAAAACTAAAAAGCGATTTATTTTCTTAAGATAATGATATATTTTTTTAAGATAATTTCAATTTTATTTGCCCTTATGATGTCAATAAGGTATTGCAAAATTTTAGTAAGCGATTGCGATAATGTTTTAATATTTTGGGAACGGAAGTAAATATTGGCATTTATTTTGAGATAAAGAACAAACAAAAATATTAAAAATATACTCATATTTAAGAATAGGGTGCATAAGTAATAAATAGGTGTTCTTAAATCGACACAAAAAGGTAAACTTATATACAAACATAAATATGTATGCAAATATGCTTTTTTATGAAATTAAGCAAATATAATAAATTTGTTCAAATTTCATTTCTTTACTCTTTACAGTCAATAAAATATAACTTTTATTAAGGAAAAAAAGCAATGGATAAGAGAAAACGACATTAAGCCACATGTAGAATTCAAATATATGAGATTTGGAGATAGGGATGGTTATGCTGATGTACAAAAACAACTGAAAAGCGATAAAGAAATTTATTAAAGTAGTCTACGAAGCATTGCGAATAGCATCGAAAATCCACAAGACTACTGCGGGTATTGAAAATGCAGATAAAAGACTCCTCGCACCTAATTAATACTGTATATTTATTTCATGGAGTGGGATGCTTGCGATGGATAATAATCGATCTACTCAATAACAATTGTCATCTCTAAAAGGTTCCTAACTACAATACAAATAACGACCGTCTATTGTCATTAATAAAAAATCTAGCCCTTCACTGTAGAGGGTTGAACTGTCACTCCAAACAATATGCTGTTCCCACTCGGGTTGTGAGTGGTGTAAATAATAATGATTTATGAGTGAAAAAAATACCTTCAATCTTAAGTCTGCCTAAATTTCAATGATAATGTGCCACCATCCTCAGAAGTAATACTGGTCCTTACCTAAATTAGGATTAAAACATAAACAGGTGAAACGCTACAATTACAAGTTTCAAAAATTAAAGTTCTCAAAACAACCTGTACCCTTTTATTTTCCTATTTTCTTTATAGAGACGAGAGACTATTAAAAATAAAACACTTGTACTTTTAAGTTCTAATTTTAAAACAACAACAATAACTACAAATTAAAATAAAAAAGTAACACGAAAATATAAACAACCGAAATTGTACAACAAATTTCGTACATTTACATTTAGTTCTGTATCTAAAATAGAATAGACAGAGAGTCAACGGTACGGACGGATAGTCCGGTGTGTGATAACTAAACACAAACTGTTTTGCTCTTGTGGTTAGTGAGAGAATTTTATATTTTTATCCAGAGACTATATGTTTTTGGTAAATTATAGGGCACTGGGTTCTTTTTATTTACAGAAAAAAACTTATAAAAACTACAAAATAAAGGGGGTGAGCAAACGTCTGCTTTAATAAAATTATAAGGCACAGTGGAACTGAAATTAGTTTATGAGCTAATAAACAAAGAAAAATTTGGTCACATTAAGTCTTTAAAATTGAAAAGAAGATCCCGGCTAAAAGTAGAGATTGAGGAAGTGGTTTGAACAAAAATATTGTAAATTCGAGAGTGCAAAGGCGAGAGTGGACGCGTAAAACTTCAACTTTTATTTTTCACCCACTGTATGTTTGATTTTATTGCTTTATCATCCTCATACTTATATATATATATACATGCATGCATCTAGACGTGAAGAGAAATTGAAAAACATAGGCAGACGCTCTTTAAAAGTGTATCAAAATTATATTTCAGGTATTTTAAAAATTTTGTCTAAACAAATTATTTGATTACGGTGTAAACCTTAACTAAAACTCAAAAGAGTTGAAGTCAAATAAAGTACGATGCCCTAAAGAGACATTTCTAAAGATTATTATTCAATTAATAAAATTGATACGAAACGATTTATAAGACAGAAATATAAATTTTAACATTTTGTTATGGGCAAAGGCAAAATTGAATGCTATATCCGTCTACAATGATTTGGTAAAACAAAGTTCGCTTGCCAGTGAGCCACAAAAACGCTACACGCTTCCATAGAAATAGTGCTATTTCCTCTACAAACCCTTAAGTAGTTCCTTCTAAAAACCTTTGGCATCCTCTATGACTATATTTTCAGGGTTACTTCAAACATTGGTAAAACATACTTGAATACCTCATTTTTTGCCAATAGGAAGAAGAGTTGTTATAGGGGTGGAATATTGATATTGGATTTCAATACTTGAAATATAAATTCTGTTCCTTTCAGCACATAGGTGAAGAAATATTGAATATTGAAGAATATGACCTGAAGCTTCAAAGTATGTAAATTTATTTAATTGTAATTTTAAATTTCTTTAACGTCCCATTGGAATATCTTTTAACTTGTCCATATGTTATGAGAACAACCATATTACCACCAGCTATTGTTTTCATTCTTTACAAAATAATTTGCGTATTACGTTGTGTTGCATATTTACAATCGTGTTGCTGAATTCATGGAAGTGTGTATCTTGGAAAATTTCTTGTATGGCCTGACACAATTGTTTCATTATTTGCTTTGTAATAGAAATTCCTCTTACTATGCGTCATTATCCTTTTGATGATGATGACTGTTATATGGTTGTAAAGAAATTACAAAGATTTCTTTGGCATATCGCCGCTACACTTCAAACTTACGATGGCCTTTATTTTATTTTTTAAGTGGAGTAAACAGAGACATCGTTGAATGGGAGTAGAATAAAATTTATATCCAACATCCCAATCTCATGTAAAACAACGCCTCTGGTTTTCGTACGTATATGTTTAGACATGACGTCAACGTTCTTGGTAGGGTTCTCGTGTAAAACTGTCATTCGGTTGTAATAACTTGTATTTCATTTTTTTTTTAATTTCATTTTTCAAAGTTTATACTGTCAAGTACATTTTTTGGAGTGAAGCAAATATTCTTCAAATGCTAAATAGTCATACAAAAAGTGACAAAATGGCACATAACACGTGTGATCAAAAGTAAAAAGAATATTGTGTTTGAAGGACATTAACAATTGATAAGTTTACTAAAATTTTATTTAATTTAATCTAAAGTTTAATCCAAAAAGATACTAACCCAAATACCGAAATATTTAAAAATAATTTTTAAATGGAAGCATCCTGTGGTGGAAAACAGAGTTATTAAATCTTCAGCACAGAGCACTTACAGTCTCGAGAAGCATGGCTGAATGCTATCAGAAGCGTTCACAAGTTGTGAAAAGTATTAATACCTATAGATGTGCTAAGCAGTATCAGTGGTTTTCAATGAAAAGTTTTAAGTAATATGCGAGATGGCAAAGCGGTTAAAATCATATCAAGAAATGGATAATATCTGCTCTATTTAAACCGTTAAAGCATTAATAACGTAAATAAACTAAAACGATTACCAAATTTTGACTACTTTCTCCTTTAGATCAAGAATACAATTCAAAAGATTTAACTATACAATGATTCTAGCACCACAAAGATTAACTCAAATCTGCAAAAATGCAAGAAATACAATATGCTCTTCCTTAACATATGTGTTGGCCAAATAATGACAACAGAAACCTGGCCAATGACAAACAAACAGGCAAACAAAGAGTACATAATCAGATCTATAAGGGCAATCTATACAACTAATAATTTGTATTTTGAAACCATACTCAAGGTTTGTGTATATGTATTTACAAAAGTTTTATTTTAGTATAGAAACTACTTCAATAGGAATAGAACTTAAATTTATTCGATAATAAGATTAATATACGAAAATGACAATTCATACCTGAATTAAATCGCCCAACATAAACTTGATTATTATAAAGCCTCCTTTACAGCTATTCGCCGTCCACTAATTAGATATAGATGTTTATACGCTCCTTCCAACTCCTGTAAAGTTGTTAGATTATCTATAAAGATTGTCTACATTCATAACCATCAGCTTAAAGTAATTAAAAATTACTTGAAGTGGTTTTGGAGGAAGTAGCAGCACAAGCGCAACATAAAAAGCAAGTTAGGTACTTTCTTTACTCAGGCGTTATCATTCTATTTATTGTCGTTCCTTTAGAGCATGAGCTTGTCACAAAGTAGCTCCTCCATACTTATGATTCCTTCTTTAATTTATTTCGATTTCACTAATCAGACTTTTTCAAACTAAGCAAGCAATTGATCTACTGTAGCGGATCGATGGATGATAGGGTTTTCTTCTGTTGGCGCTAGAAACAAAGCCCTTACATGAATATCCTACTTTTTTCAAGAGAAAGACGTCCCTCCTATGGAGGACGTCTAATGGGATCAGGGGAGTCCTGGGAGAAAACGATTAAAAATATAAAAACAAACAAAATAAAGGATTAGAACATGATTGATAAGTTATGTGGTCAAGCTCTTTAATCACTATACCATTGTGCTCAGATAGCGTAAATAGTGGAAATTGAAGTCTTGTTTACCTGTTTTCAAATATTTGTTTAAAAGTTATAAAATGGCCAATAAATTTGTCGATAAATAGATTAAAAATATATTTTAGATTTGTGCAATGATTTTAACTAAATTTTTTAAAACACTGCCGATACACAATTGAGACGTTTTCGTTTTCGGTTTTTTGTTTTGTTTTTAGTATTAAACTTACACAATTTTTAAACATTTATTATTGTTTTTTATACTTTACACATGTTCATTTAATTTTAAGAAATTTATCTTAAATTTTTTTCAGCTCTTTTTAGCTTATATTTGGAATTTGTTTACAAATTTTGTAATTTTTAACAAAATGGCAGAAGACACAACTCTTTACACTTTTGGTGATCTGTTAATGACGCTTTTATTGGTCGTTTAGAAAATGACTTAAGGGCGACAGTTCAAGGTGTTGAAAAGATTTGGAAACAAAAATCATTAAAATAATATTATTTTTATGTAAATTTTTATTCACTCGAGAAAATTTTAAAAGAAACAAAAAAGACAACTTTTTAATAAAGAAATTCACGTCACTGAACTTTGTTGGCACTTTTTATGAGAGACGAATGCAAGACACTATAAACATTACCAGACGCGACAAATATTTTATGCGAACTAAAGACGAAATCGAATAAAACATTAGCGAACAAAATACCGCACGATTTTACACGAAAAACTAAAAAAAATAACACCAAGAACAAACCACGTTGCAAATTAGTTTTGTTATATGTCCTTTGTAGTCGCTTTTAATATTTTCCGTGGATTTTTACACACTCATTCTCTCTCTATCTTTCCTTTGCTCTCATAACCTTTTTTGTTTATTATTTTGGGGTTTTTCTTTGTGTTGAACATGCACATCAAATATAAAGGCATAAACAAACATTATTTCTTAGAATTTTTTTGTTTGCCGTTGTATTGTAAGTCATTGCAACCCCTAGTAAAAGTTGCATGTATTCTTAACAGACTAGCGTGAGGTGTGTTGCCATAACAGTAATGAAAATGTTGCACAAACTTTATTTTGATTGCTCTGTTTTGTTGTGTGTTGAGTATTTGAGGTCTAACAGATGTGAATAAACTTAGCAACAGTGTTACCATTGCGTTGGTATTCAAAGTTACATTTTCTATCAAACACACAATTATATTATTATATAAGATGTATATTTATTATATACAAGACTTCAACGTATGAAGGCTACACCGAAAGTATGTTCAAATCAAGACAGTCACAACAAACATGTTCAACAACAAATTGGTAATTATAACTTTCCAATAGAAACACTTCGTTCGTATTGGTAATCGATGTCACAAGTTGAATACAGCAAGGGCAACACTGAGTTAAAGCAACTACAGAGAATGAGTGAGAGTTCGTCTGCAAAGTAAATTTTCTAATAAGAATTCTTTTTTCTGTTAATGGTAAGAGTTAAAGAGAGTTTCTATGTTAATGAAAAAAACCAGGTGTTATTGACTTACAAAAGAGTAGACTAAGTGTTTGATATAGGGTGACCAGATGACATAAAATATATTTTATAGCTTAACATTTATTTTTAAAAATCAATACAATATTTATGTTTTCTTTGTGAATACATTCTTTAAAAATGTAATAAAACATGTCATAATCATTATAAAAATTATTTAAATACCAATATGTCAACTGGTTCATTAACAAACAAATACCAAAAACTCTTGTGGCAAGTTATTACAACTACAACAAATAAAAAAGAAACACAAAATACTAAATATATATTTGTTTAAATACTTGGAAAAATTATTAAAATGAAACAAATCATCATAAAATGAACATGACAATGCTGCAATACCCTTAAAATATATGGCCAATGTAACTAACCAAACGCCCACATCAAAATGAAAAGCATAACGAACTTAAATGGATACTAAATTTAGTTACAACCACTGTCAACGAGCTGGGGGAAAACAAGCAGACAAAAAAAAAAAACAAAAACGAAAGTGTCATAAATACACAGAAAGAAAAATTGAAACAACATAATGTAGTGTTAAACAGGTGTCAATTTCTGATATTTACTAGTAAGTTTTTGAATAGGAAGTTTTTACAAGAAAAGGACAGACTAACCAACGGAAATATCGAAAAAATATATACAGCGGTGTATCTAATTTTGTCGAAGTGGGTGCTATAATAATCAGAATTCCAGGCCTGGAAAGCTTTGATGCCAATGAATTGTCGCAACATGTATGCAAATAACTATAAAATAAACTTAAAAATCTAATCCAATTCTCGCCCCTAATAAATATTTCTTTCACATTTTCAAATTTTCTGTGGGTTTTTCAATTTTCAAATCACAAATGTTAAAGAAATTAAATTAAATTAAAATTAAAATTTCTTAGCCCTTCTGAACACCATTTGTACAATGTTGTTTAAATGTGCAAATAAATATTTTAAGTCTTTCGATGCAATTCGCAACATTTTCTGAGTGTATAATAACAATACAACACATGCACTCTGCCATACAACATCAAATAGTCTTGCAACAACAACTTTTCACCACTTTCAAACATTTCCCATCTATTTATGTGATATTCGAGAGATTTTTTTATTGCATTTTAAGAACTTTTTCCTAGATGAAAGATTATTAGACGCCATATGTCTTTAAAGAATTTAAATGTCTCTGGATGATGTGTTAGTTAGATTGGTTGATTTGTATTCTTTTAAAGTAAAAGAGGCCCAGCAGGCAAAGTGGTTGTTGGCTAAAAGCCAATGACAAATAAAACCAATTGACATCTTACAATATGACAAGCTCAATATAAATCTAATTGGTTAAGGTATTTTGCTATGGATTTCAGAATTTAATTGATGGTGTAAAAAAAGCAACGGAAAATATAAATCAATTTCTCGAATCATTAAAAACTATTTATTGCACTGCATTTCACGCACGAGAATTTGATTTGATAGAGTACTATATGTAGAGAATTTTATTGACTATGTTTTATATACATATTTATTGTATTTTATGTGACTATCTGATGATAAAGGGGATCTTAAAAGGAACTGTTATATAGAGCAATTGTAATAGGATCTTAATTTCTTAAATAGGGAAGTTTAACGAATTTAACGAGTTTAATACCAATGAGGTGATGTTGATCTAAAGGCATTTTGGCAATTTTAGTAGTAAGATTGGATGGTGAAGTGTAATTAGATATAACGTTCTTAACTGCAACGATTGGGGAGACCAAACCAAAAGAAAATCGATAACGATCTGATTTATTATTTAGACAAAGTGAACTTCCTTTGCCAAATAGTGATTAGTAAAGTTATTATTACCGAGGCACTTCAGCCCCACCCCGCTTGTAAACCATGGTTAGTTAAGAAAGGTGGCGGCCCTTCCTTGAAGGAAGAGGTCCCACTTAGACCCACTTTTAGGCCATTGCAACGATCAGCATTCAACCTAGGGATTAAACATTCCCTAAAGGAAATTAATTTGAACATAAAATAAGTCTTGCAACTGCACCAATCCTTATATTAGATAGCTTGATGAAGAATGTCATAAAGTGAGTGGTCAAAAACCTTCATCTTTTTATGACAAGAGCACAGCACCGCCACACGAGACGAAAGACAGTCACCTCCTCAGACCCATAGTTTCCGCAGAAGTCAAGTCTTTTGTCATACCTATGAAAAGGATAGTGACCCGTGAGAATCGCTACTGTGCTATGGATGACCACACGTGCCCAGCAGAGTCTAGCAATATTACTCGTAAACTATTGCTGACTCTAGATTGAGCCTTTCTGTAAAACGAATGGACACCCTGCACGGTAAAAGAGAAACACACCTAAAACCTTGACATAAAGAATATATATGCATACAATAAATATTAAACGGCCAGCCAATTGATGATTTACTAAAAAAAAAATGATTCATCAGCACCTTCTGCAAGAAGGGCTGGAAAAACAAAACTATACACCACAGTGAAAACAACAAAAATCAAGGTTGAAACAAACGTTATAAAATAACAGTCTTCAGGTTCACAAAATGTGCTGTCGTTTTTTTTCTTTTCAATAATAAACAAAAATTATTTACTTGTGCCTACAAATAAGAAAAATGTTGTTTAATAAACTTAAGGTGCGTTTCATATTTATAAATTATAATACACACACACATGTATGTATGTATGTACATATGCGTATCATTCACAGTGTATTCAACCATAATTATTTTTGATTTAATATCTTTGCATCTTTTCCCTGAACGAAAAATTTCTACATCAATCTGACTGCGTCAAATGTAGGCGTAATGCTCTCTCGTTCTACTACTTTTCAGATTCCAATCAGTCCAGTGCAATGCTGGTCAGATAATCGGGTAGGTTATGTACTGCGTGACAATCCATTATCACATCATTTTTCTTATTTTCCAGTGAATTTAACTTCAATGAGTCCAGTGAGTCTTTTGTTTTATAACCTAGCAAGCCAAAAAATGTATGTGTTGTCATCTTTAATAGCCATATCATAAGTATAAAAGAAAAGATTTCACACACAAGTTAAATGTCTCGATCTCTTTGCAAGCAGAAAATGATGAAGACTTCCATACTGTATTGAGTTGACTGAAAACTTAACGATCTATTATGATACAATTCGACGCATTATCTGACGAGTCTACTAATACAGAAATGATGCACTTCTACGAGTTGAATAAATTCACCTTATCATCCACAGAATTCTGATGAAGTATATAACTGATATAACTCTTTAATAAACTTTCTTTTTTTAAACTTTCTAACACACGAGTACTTTCCAAATGATTGCTCAATTATAATGCACAGGCTGGTTATTCAAGCAACAATTTTAAGTTAAGTGGTTGAGTTGCTTTCTGCAACAATGGATACTAAGACTGTCAATATTCTGGAATAATGGAATTTATTGAAGATATCATCGGCTTTTAGTTTAAGTTTTCCCTAATGTTTTTGCGTAAGTTTTTGTTAATGTTTTTGCTTAAGTTTTTCCTGAAGCAGAAACTGTGGAAAAAATTTAGAGAAAAGTAAGAACATATCAAAATATGTAAGGGAACTTACCCAAAAAGTTAGGGATTAAAAATAAGCAAGAGAAATGCTTATATTAAGCTAACGCTAGCAAACACATAGAGAATAACTTAAACAAACATTTAAAAAATTTCTAAATGGGATCAAAAAGAATGAAATGGCACAGAAGCAAATGAGAAGGTTTGAAAAGGGGAAGGGCAAAATATAATTTGAAAACTCGACTTCGCAGTAACCTAAAAGTGTACACTAAGCTCATAATAGTTTCTGAATACAACTTAATTTCGGTTAATAGAGATTTGCAAGCCTTCTTCAAGTTTTCATGTTTAATTTCCTCAACTCAAAAAGGCCAAACCCACATTGAGTTCTTTTACTATCAGCGACTAAATTCTTTAAGAAAATTATACACAAATAGTTGAAAAAATATGTTTTTAATGAACAAGTTGTTGTTGACAAACATTATATTGTTTATTATTCAATTATAATGATTTTATTACGATTTATTAAAAAGTTGCTTGTTATTGTGTGGTAATTACTAAACTTATAATTCTGTTTATACTGCTTTTAGTTGTATTTAATATAGCTTTTGCGATATTTATTTATTTATTTCAACTACAAAACAATTTCAAATGATATTCTAATTTCTACGAGCGCAAATGTAATTTACATGTAAATCATGTAAACGTAGTAATGGGACACACCAAACATCCTCGATAGAACACTATTCGGTAGCAAATTAAGAAATCAATCTCGTAATAAAAAATCTTTATCCCGGCCTATTTTGTGTCATCCCTTTATTTCGTTAAGTTTACAATCTTAAATTCTGCTGATTTTCTGCTGGTGCAGACAGACTTCCCTAGTTTTTTGATACCTTAAAAATTCTTGGTTTTTCTCAAAAAATTACTGCTCCAATTCGACTTTCTTTGACAATTTCATATTTCCTGGGGCAGATGTTTCGATTGAAAACTATGTTCAACCAGGTATCGGCTAAAAATATTTGCAGTGATATAGTACATGTTTAGGATTTACAACCGCATAGTAGAGAAGATTTTATGTCAACGGTAATACGGAACTGTTGAAATTTTGCAATTTGAGATATTTGAAAAGTCAAATATCATCACGATCTAAATCGTCCAGATCACAATGTAATAGTCCTAACGCGTGCTGCTAGCTGTTGAACCGATACCAGTACAGTGTTAAATTTAAATAAAAGCGGTGATAAAATTCAATGATGTACCCTTATGTCGTCGTTCAGCAAGTTTTCATGTAATACTCGGCTTGTTGAGCTCTGACACTTCCTTACATTTAAATGTATTCCAGATTGCCCAATATTAGAACGAAATTCTCTTACCACAAACCGATCGATAATGATAACAAGACTGTTAATCTAATCTGTGAAGCATATCGACATGAGTCGTTTATTCCGAGGAAATTTCAAGTGTTTCAAAATTTTCGTCTTAATGAAACTGTCGTTACTGGAGAATAATGAATTTCTAACCCTAGCATCGGGCGGGTCATCATAAATACTACATGTAATGCTATAGTGAAGGAGACTTCAGCGATATTCACATATTTCAATAAAATGCTACGTTTTTTTACGCGAATATACTAAATGCACACATTTCACTCATACGCCCTGTAAATTTACTTAAGGTCATTAACATCTTATATTATTTAACTGGATTTAACAAGTATTTGCTGTTCAAATTAACCCTACTAAAATAAAAAATAAAGTAATATAAGCAACCACCTTAACGCTTGTTTCTACTAATACAGGCATATACATTCATGAACTTCAAAATAAAAACCGGCAATTATATCAAATTCAATTTTCAATGAAACTGTTAAACTTGTTTTAATTATAATTTTGGTGGATAATTGGAACAAAAAGCACTTTTAATTTCTTCGGTAACACGTGACACGCGTCTGGAATGTATATATTACGTTCAAAAACAATAAAATCAAGTTGCATTAGGCCAATTAGCAAATCAGAAAATGATTAAAAAAAAAGAAAACAATGACAAATGAAAATATTTACACCTGTTTGATTTGATTTGTTTGTTATTTGTTTTAATTTTAGCGCCGACAGTATCTGGTTTCGTTTGTATTGATGATGGTTAAATTATTGGTTGGAAATATATGCAAATATTTTTCAGTTGTTTTTTTATTTACAAATAAAATTTAAATGCTTTTTTTTTATTAATGAAGAAGTTTTTTTTTAATACAGGAGAATAAATTAAAAAAAAGACAATGATTTTGCATTTCAGTTTTGTCCGCAAATTAAAAAAATAATTATAAAAAATTCAATACAGAGGGAGTTTAAATTTAAACACTACTGGCATATTTTTTCTTGTAGCACAATAGACAACTTTGAAACATTTTAAACTCTTAATCCTATAGCTACACTAATACGAGGAAAATTGAACAAAATTTATAATTAAAGTTTAATTGATTTGCTAAGAGCACGACACAACAAAACTCACTTTAAAACTGTACAAAGAACTCAGCAAAAACCCACTAAATAATCTCACATAAAAACCAAACTAAGTTTTAAACATGCTTTCAAACGTTCTCTTCAAGACGAGCCTCCTTTCTGATGAGTTTACTTTTAACTCCAACTGTTTTTTCTAGATTAATTTGCTCGTGTGCTCTCGTTGTTGTGTCCATTGGTAACAAAAAGATATCTGGTGATTTGAATTCTTAATTTATGCACATTCAATTAAAAAAAAAAAGATACATAATAATAAAAATCAAAAACAAAATTATTAAAAAAAATAACAACTGTAACACAGAACGAGAAAAACAAAATACTTGTTTCTCAAAAGAAAACAAATACAAAACAAATAAATATTTAAATTCAAAGCACTATAAAACAAGCGTAAAAGCAGGATTTTCACTTGAATATATTATTTTATTTATTTGAACTGAGTTTTGCGAAAATAACAGGGCTAATGCTTTAAAAGAAGCTATATAAAGCCTTACTTTCAACATTCGATTCGTAATAGTCTTAGAGAAGTTACCAGAATCCACAAGTGGTTTAACAATATAAACTTAAATTTCTTTTTTATTTCATAAAGTTTTAAATAAGTCTATAGTGTACAGTGATAATGGTAGGTTGATGAATTAAAAGATTAAGAAACATGTGATGTGAACATTTATGTAACACAAATGTGCAATAGAGAAAAATATAAATGAAGGACTAAAAAGGGACTTCAACAATTGAAATACAAGGAAAACATCTTATAAGTTTTAAAATTACAAAAAAATGTAAAACGTCGTTGATAATTGATATGCCAATTAAAAATAGTCTTTAAATACAACGTTTTTGTACTAAATGCTAGTGATTTAAATTTTTAAACATAATCATTGTGCTAGACTAAGGGAGAAAGGAAAGGGAGGGTGATGTCTATGGACATTAGATTTGAATATATTTACATTATAGGAAAAAGAAAAATTGCAGTGGTCGCCGAAGCGTATTTATTTTCCTGTTTACAGGATGCAAAAAATTTTATTTGCAGTCGACGTGGACTCAATTCGACGGTGTCTCATTGATAAAATTAGCATACATACCATGTCTGGTGTGAGAAGTCAAGCTATAATCCTGACTAAATGGCTGTAATGGCATTCTACAGAAACAACATAAACTCTAAAAATAAACTCAAATCTTTTGTTTGCATCCGACGTCGACTCAATTCACATACGCCTAGTGCAGCCAAAAAAAACAAATTATTTCTGTAATTCATTGTACGATTAACAACGTTAAATATACATATGACGAGAATATGTTCCCTTGGCTGTAATATAGCATTTTCCGTTAAAAAATAAACGAAGTCATCTACAAGAAACATTTCGCTAAAACTTTTTGAAATCAATAGACCCGAATAGGCTACTCGCTTAAATGAACATTTTCGTCCTTTCTTGTACGCGATAGAGAAGAATTGTTTTCGGGTCACACCTCGAACAAAAGACCTGAAAAGAGCTTCTAACTTCCCAATATATTTAGCAGCCATAGTAATACCTGCCACTAAGGCCAGGCTTATATTGTCAACAAAAAACTTTGCTGCAATCAACTGCAAAATAGTAAATAGTACTGGTATTAAGCAGACAGGGTAGTTAAGATTGATAATAGAAAATTGGATCTTGTGCCCCAGACTTTCAGTTGATGTTGCATAAGAATGCAAACTAACCGTACGCAAACCGTATCGCCTGTTTTGGACCAGATTTTTGACTGTAGATATTCTAAGAGAGTGTGTTTAACCATTCTTTCGTCTATAATCATATTCTTATATGGGAAACCTGTATGTATTGTTGACCGTTTCACAAATTAAAGGCTCGTTTCAATGCAAAAAGAAAACTTTTTTCGCCAGTTCTTCCGAAATCCTCATTTGCAAGAGAAAACAACCAAGTTTCTCAACTCAAAATAAATTCACCTAATTCATCTTTGTTAAAATATTTTTAAGAATCTAAAGATTTAATATGTTTCTGTTTTTTTTTCTTACAGACCTCATATACCGACAAAGGACCTAAACCAGAATTCGGTAGATTTCTTAGTTTTGATCATTTAACATTCTATGTAGGCAATGCCAAGCAGGCCGCTAGCTACTATACCACCCGTATGGGTTTTACACCTTATGGTTATCAAGGTTTAGAAACTGGAAATAGACAGTATGCTAAACATGCTGTTAAACAAAATAAAATTGTATTCGTATTTGTGTCGGCCTATACTACTGATGATCATGAACACGGTGACCATCTGAAGAAACATGGTGACGGTGTTAAGGATGTAGCTTTTGAAGTTGAGGATATCGAAGCTATTTTCAAATTGGCCAAAGAGAGAGGTGCTGAAGTTGTTAGAGAATTGTGGGAAGAGACAGATGAATATGGTACCGTTAAATTTGCTACTATTAAGACGGTAAATAAAAATAAATTCCTTTATATACTGATATTTGCTAAATAATTTTCTTTTCTTAATTTAGTACGGTGATACCACTCATACATTTGTAGACCGTAGCAACTATCGTGGTGTATTCTTGCCCGGCTTTAAAACTTTACCAAAAGATAATTTGTTAGATAATTTACCACCCGCCAAATTAGATTTCATTGATCACGTTGTAGGCAATCAACCTGACCTACAAATGGAAAGTGTTGCAGCCTGGTATGAACGTGTTTTGCAATTCCATCGTTTCTGGTCGGTAGATGATTCACAAATCCATACCGAATATTCCGCCTTAAGATCTATTGTCATGGCCAATTATGAAGAGACTGTTAAGATGCCTATTAATGAGCCAGCTAAAGGCAAAAAGAAATCACAGATTCAAGAATACGTGGAATATTACGGTGGTGCTGGTGTGCAACATATTGCCTTGAATACTAGTGACATAATCACAGCTATAAGAAACCTAAAAGCCAGAGGCATGGAATTTTTATCAATACCTGATTCATATTATGAAATTCTAACAGAAAATCTTAAACATAGCCGTACTAAGGTTAAAGAAGACATGAAGATTTTAAAGGAATTAAATATACTCATCGATTATGATGAGAATGGTTATCTTTTGCAAATATTCACCAAAAATATGCAAGATCGTCCCACATTGTTCTTGGAAGTTATACAACGTCATAATCACAATGTAAGTTTAAACTAAATTGATATCTAAGTAAAATAATAACTTATAAAAAAATATTTTTCATTTTACTTACAGGGCTTTGGTGCTGGCAACTTTAAATCATTATTCACCGCCATTGAAATTGAACAAGCCAAACGTGGCAATTTGTAATTTGATACTTGATTTTTGCATAGGCTTAGCAAGCCATAAAGATTTGTTTTAACACCCGCTTAATATGTATTTATAGAAATAGTTTTTTACTAAATAAATGTTGGCATTTTTTATTATATAAAAAGAAAAAAATAAGAAAATAATTAATCACTTCTTTCTGTCTTTTAAATGCGTATCTACTAACTCTTCATTTCTGGGATCATCAGCCTGGAACGATAAAATAAATGGATTCCAAAAGCCATCTGGTGTGTTTTGACGTAAATTTTCAGCGTTATGATGTTTGCATTTGTCTAAATGTTGTTGGATTTGTTCATCGGTTAAACGGTTATCTAAGAAATTGATCAACTAAAAGAAATTTTGTTAATTGGCTGATTTTTGTCATACCTAAGCTTTAAAATTTTTAAAAACCAACCTTTTCGCATTCTGCACACTCAATATTGAAACGCTCTTTGATAGATAATTTCTTATTGATGTCCGGTGGCTCTTGTTTGATTACAAAAGGTTTGGGCATAGCATCTTCATCATCTGTCTCATCATTTTGATTTTCTGATGAAAACAAGGGATTTTGTGGTTTTTCAGTATTTATAGGCTTATTGCTACTATTTGTTGGCACTATCTTGTTTACTTTTTCGATTTCCTCCATCAAGTTTTGTGTTATTTTTTCCTGTTTAATATTATGTAAACATTCAGGGTTTGCCATAGGTTTCTGGAATGTTTCTAATTTATTATGTTGCTGCTTATTTATGCTGAAACAAAAAAGTTTATTTAAAAAAATACTTGGTAGTACACATTTAAGTGGCTTGGTTTACATTTTACTTTCATATTTTTTAAGATTTTCCAACATTTCCGTATTATCCTTTTTCATTACATCAGCCATTAGATCCATAGTATCGATGTCCCCGTCTTCATTGCAAGAGTCATCAACAAATATGATATCCTGTGTACCCGGTGTCAAAATAACTACACTAGATGTTTGCGTCTTATCGTCGGTAATACCTAAATCATCATTTGGCAAAGCTACACAGTCCGTTGAGATATCAGTGTCGAATTTTAATCGTTTAGATTTTGTTTCTTTTGATATATTAAGATTTAGCGTAGAATCGGTTTTTTTTGTAGGTGAAAAATCAAAGACAATATCGTCTATGGTCTTATCATTGTCATCTTTTGTCATTTTGACATTGTCTACTGTTTTTAAGCTGTTGTTGTTGTCGTTGCTGTTGGTTGTGATGCTGGAATTGAAATTGTTGCCGCTTCTGTAATCTTAGCAATAATTTAATGTTACTTTGTTGTTTTTCTGTATTATATTTTTGTATGAAATCAATTATTTACCTGTGAGCCCACGAACGTGAATGTTTTATATTTTTAGTTGAGATCATTGGGCTAGCATCGATAATGTCTTCTCCTTCGTTATTCGTCTGTAAAGGAAGAGTTTGGAAAGATTTTATTTAAATGTAATCAATGAATGAGAAAACACAAATTTTAAAATTTTAACGTAGCATTACAGATAATTAAAGGCTATGACATGCGTCTTCCTTACTCACCTCTCTATTACTATTATCTTTCGTCTTGTTAAAATGTATTAAAGATTGTTTCATTTTACTGGGATTGGTCTTTTTCAGCGACAAACATAATCTTTTATCCGTTTTCTTTATGTCGACAGATTTTTCCGTTGTCTTGGCTGTACTAGGTTTCAAAAATTTCGTTGCCCATGATTTTTCCGTGGGACTGTTACGTTCTTTCGTATGCCACTCGGATTTCGTTCTTTCAAGTCTTTTATTATTACGGTCTTTCAAACGAAGCATTTCATCATGCTGCTTATTTCTTTTAGGTGATTCTTTAACGCGGGGGCTGGTGACAAACTCAGATGAAGAAATGATGCTTGTATCGTTGTCACCGGGACTCAAGGCAGATGTGTCAAATAGTTGTTCGCTGTTAAGAGCCATATTTAAATTAGGGGCTGCAACGGGCTCTTCATCTGTAAGGCTTATGTCGGAAGCAGCACGATCGGAATTGTTACCGAACCAGGAATCATCACTGTTTTGTTGAGATGACCTGAAGCGTTTGTTTGGTGGCAGTTCCTGCTGGCTTTTTTGTAGTAGTTGTAATGCCTTTAGAAGTTTTTTATTACGATCGTTAACCTGTTTAAGTTCCACATCCTGCTGGTGTAGGGCATTTTTATAAACTTAGGAAAAATACAATAATTGTATTACAATTTATTGAATATTAAAAACAAAATGGAGTTCGAGAGACTTTTTTCACAACTTACAATTATAATGTTGTTGTAAAGTATTCAAAGCTTTCTCAAAGCAGTCTTCCGTATTGTGAGGGTCAGGAACTTTATTACAAACTTTGCAAATCATTTTATTTCTAAATTTATTTTTATTTCTAAATTTTTAGTAATTTGATAAGAAAAACATTTTTTCGTCAGAAGCCTACAACTCCGAATAGCTCAGCGCTCTACAATTTGTTTATATTTAGTGCTGCCATATGCTGAAATAATGTAATGCCAGCATAAACTTCTGTGATTTACTAACGTTGGCAGCTTTATTTATTTACAGTCTTCCAATAAGAATATGGCATCACTTGTTTAGACGACCAGCTGATTGAGTTTTTTTCTAGTGGTGTGGTGTTATTCCCTCAATTTTTTCCCAAAGTTATTTAACAAAAAATTAAACTACTGAAATAAAACTTAAAAAAATAAAATTTAAAAGCATGGCTCACGTTAGGGAAACAGCCGACAGGGCTTTAAAAATGTTGCGTACATTACCACGTGTACAAATCGGCAACTTAAGACCTAATCCAAAGTCTAAACAAAATGCAAGTGTTCCATATTTTATCCTTATAAAATAAATGTTAATTTAACTTTTTAATTAAATATTATAGGATAAACGTGGACGCGCCCAGCATGGCGGTGATAAACATGGTGCAGGCAATAAGGGATCCGGTCAAAGACAAAATTTTATGCGCCTTGGTTATGAAACCGGTAATACGCCGTTTTATATGCGTTTCCCATATGAACCCTATTATAAGGGACATCATTTAAAACGCCAATATCCTAAAATATCTTTACTTCAACTACAAGTAATGTTAGATACCAATCGTGTTGATGCCAAACAGCCTATTGATCTAACCACTTTATGCAACACCGGCTTGGTTACATTTAATCCGGCTTCAATGGAATTTGGTTTTCAATTAACCGATGAGGGTGCCGATAAATTTAAGAGTAAAATATGCATTGAAGTACAACATGCCAAGGAGTCTGTTATTGCAGCCATTGAACGCAATGGTGGTGTCATACGTACTGCCTATTATGATCCTAGAAGTTTGCATGCCTTAAAGAATCCCGAAAAATTTTTTGAAAAAGGTGTACCAATACCTAAGAGACTATTGCCACCCCAAGATGCAATAGGCTATTATTCCTCCGCCGAAAGTCGTGGTTATTTAGCCGATCCAGAGGAAATAAGCAAACATCGTTTGGTTTTAGCCCAAAAATATGGTTATGAATTGCCCAAGATTGAAGAAGATCCCGATTATGAAATGCTGACGTCCTTAAAAGATGCTAGACAGTTGTTCTATGGCTTAGAACCAGGTTGGGTAATCAATCTAAAGGATCAGACCATTATTAAACGTAAAGAAGTTTCAGCTACAGCATAAAATCATATTCATTGTTAAAGTAGAACTTTATATTAAATGTTACAATAAAAAAAATACACAAAAGTAAAAGAAAAAATGATTAAATAGTTAAGAATAGTACAATTAAAAAATGTTACTTAGAAATACATTAGTTATCGATCTAGATACAGCTATATACTGAGGTTTATGTATTCTTATACTTATGAATGTAATAAAATGTCATTCTATGCTTATATTTTATACTTCATTTCCATATTGGCTTTATATAAATATTTGTTGATCCGAAAGTTCTTCCATAAAAGGTTTAACTATAGCACTTGTGGCTAAACAAAAGAATAGACCAAAGAATATAGAAATGGGTAATGCTGGCAAGGCCTTACGCCATATAGCCAATAAAACTAGCGTAAGACATAAACCTACTAATATAGCGACGAAACAGGCAATAGTTGTGGCCCAATCTCCGTAAGACGAAGCTTTACCTACTAATACTGAGTAGAAAATAAAGTCGCCCAAACCAAGTTTAATACCGCCTGAAAAACAGATTTTTTGCTAAGGACTCTTTCAATGGGCTTTTTTCTTTAAACTTACGTTCTTCCTGAGCTTCTGTCATATTGCTGCCAATTTGGGGCGGCTGGTTATTAGGTGTTGTAACAGTACGATAATTGGTTGAACGATTGGCATTTTCTGAAGTACTGGCCTGAACTTCAATTTGGCGGCGGGCAACACGATCATCTAAATTTGAAGACCATTCATCGGTAAAACCAGCCTCTTCTAAAGAAAAAAATATAAAACCCAAGTTATTTTGTGAACAATGTTTTAAATGCTTTGTGGATATAGTTGCGCTTTACATTGGAAATATGAAATAAATATACAGACGAGAGAAGATAATCATACAAAGAGTTAACTAAAAGTTACTACATTAAACTCCCTTTTACCCATCAATCAACCTACAAAAGACGACAACACAAGCTGGCCAAATTTAATACAAGAACAAAATATTTTCTTTTGTTAAAACGTATAAAAAAAATAAAAACAAATAAATACCATTTCCGCGCATTTTATATGTCACTAGGGGCATACCTTCAGCACTAGGCGGTGCAGTTGTGCCTGTACGAGAAATCGAAGTCGATGAGGTAGAGGTATGCGGTGAATTGGGAGAATTCAAATCCGAGGAATTGTTGCGTTGGGCAGGGGCATGAGTGCCCATAAATGTATATAAAACAGTAGCTTAAAGCACAAAAGAAGTTTTAGCGAGTTTAAGAAACATAAGAGTCAATTTACTTACAGGAATAAATTAAGGCAGGAAATATCTGTTCATTTCTTTCTTGTGCCGTTTCCACTAGAATGCGCAAAGGACCTTTAGGTGTTAAAACGGCTACCAAATCTACAAGTAAGGAAAATATATCAAAACATTAGGAAATTCATTCCTTTTTATGTTAAAGGAAACTAAATTAACTTTTTTTTTCTTAAATAATTAATTTAAATTGAAGATATCTAAGGATCTTAATCTTAAAATATTTTTTATATTATTACCCCATATAGAAATTGCTGCCAAAACTGCCCAGGCTGTCCATTCAGGCAGATATTTAATAAAAACTAAAGCCATTAAAGCTGAAACAAATATAAGATAAGCCTGTTGCAATTTCAAAGGACTCTGCCAATGTATGGCGATCATGCCCATAACACCAAAATTCCACAAAATCAATAGAGTTGTTGGATAATCCATAGCCACATTATAAGCTCGTAAAAGTTCTCTGAAAAACATTGATTTTTTAAAAAAATATATCATTTCAAATAAAACTTAAAAACTTACTCAAGATACAAATAACTAAAGATGAATAAAAGCATAAACGATGATAATATTAACCAGCCATGGATAATTTTATAGCAACGCCTTTTGTATAAAACAATTAAAAATATAGTCATGATAACAACAACTGTTAATAATATCATGGAATTGGCCAAGGCATTCCAAAGTTTAGTACCCTTATCTTCAGACAGTTCATGAAACGGCGTGTATAGTCTAGGATTGAATATTAAATTTTAAACTTTAAAGGCAAATAAAAAGTAAAACTGTTTACCACTTACAAATAAGTGTCGGTATAAGTATAAAATGTTATTGAATTAATAGTGGCCACCACCACCAGCATGCATAATGATACGGGTGCAAAGATTTTTATAACATGTTGAGCTCCATATTTCAAACCCTGCTCTTCATCTTCTGTCTCCGTATTGGCTGGTTGAGAACCAGACGGCAAATCTGGATCAGAAGGATCATCATTATTACTTTCCCTTAAGCGACTGCTACGTATCTCAACATTGGGTACATCCAATATGGCCTACAGTTAATAAAAACAATAAAGAAAAGACTTCAATGGCATCATTAAAAAAACTTCTTTTTACCCCATCTGTTGCATCACGTTGCTCGGTTCCGCCATAGGTGTTTAGTTGTTCCACTTTGCGTTTTTGCTGACGTCTGCGTTCAGCACCACCGGTCATGGAATTGTTGCAGCTAATCTGAGGGGCACCGACGTGGCCTTCCATCAGAGGGGTATTTTCGTCGGGCTCGACCTCGTTAACAGGAGTACTTTGTTGATCCGTTTTTAATTTTTTTCAGGAGGCAGCAATAAAAAATGTAAAATATTAAAGAAAATAATATGGAGGCGTTGTTAGAAGACTTTTGTTTCTTTCTTTTGTTTGTTATTATTTATTTAAATTATCTTTTGTTAGATTAAAAACTAGTGTTATGTAATTTATTTGTTTGAAAATTTACTTTTTTATTAAAAAATTTAAATATTTTTAACTGTTTGCGTTAATTTATTATTAGTTTTGCTCAATCTATTAAACAACTTTTTGCACTTTTCTACTGTAAATGAATCAACTATGCTTCTTCTTAATAGTAGTTACATGCACATAGAAATGTTGCCTAACAGGGTAAAATGAACTGCTTTTAAGATAATTTCAAAAACACAATGCCAATGGCATTTGGTAGGGAACCAAATTACACCATGTTTCTATGGTTTTAAAAAGGGCACTCAGTTTTTTATAATGATATATTTTTTATTCGTTTTCTTTAGACTATTTTAAAAACTATGCAATTTTAAAAGGTTAAACTGGCCACCCTATCATAATAAATATTACTAACAACTCTGACTTTTTTTTTATCAATTCAGAAGAAAACAATAAAAAGAAATGAAACAAATCATCAGTCTGACTACGTACATAGGAAAATAAAATTAGAAAAACATACATAGATACCTGCAAAAGAGAAGAACAATAATAATTATCAAAGTACTTGCGAAAATTATTCATACCTTCTTTTGAAAAATACATACAATTTTAAAATAGACGCACAAAAAATGACAGTAATTGCTGGTGGTCATGGCGAACCAAATCCCAATAGCACTTGGTTGGGTGCTCGAGGCATGTGGCTGGCATATCTACTAGGTGTTCTAGCGGCTCATTTAATACTGCTGTCGGTGCCATTTATTAGCATACCCATGGCCTGGACTTTAACAAATTTAATGCACAATGCGGTAAATTTAATATTATTTGTCATGCAGAATTAATTTTAAAATGATTTACATGTTCGAATACAGGCCCATTTGTATTTCTTGCACATTATTAAAGGAGCGCCATGGTTTTCGATTGAAAATGATACTGGACGTCAGTTAACGCACTGGGAACAAATCGATGATGGTGAACAATTTACAGCAACACGGAAATTTTTAACCGCCGTACCCATTGTACTGTAAGTTGATTTCATAGTTATTGCAATTAACAAGGCCTAATTTAAAGGCGTTATTTTTACCTTTCTCTTCAAATTGTTCTCCATTTAGATTCCTTTTGTGCTGCTTATATACACGAAATGACACTGATCATTTTATAGCCAATTTTATATCTTTGGTTATTGTCACTCTACCCAAATTGCCACAATTCCATGGCGTACGCTTGTTTAACATTAACAAATATTAAAAATTAGATTTTTAATAATTTGAACATGAAGAACTAAGTGTCTATTTTTAAAAATATGGATTGTGCTAAATTATTATTGTTATATAAGTAGTTTTGAATTTCTTCAACAGACTGAGTTTGTAAAACCCGTTGGACATTGATTAATGGTTACATACATATATGCATATATACAATTTATTCATATGTACATACACGAATAATAATATTATTAGAATAACTTTCCCCAGCACTGGTAAAATTAAATAGTTGTTTTGGTTTTTTTTTATAAACTTGAAGTTAATTTCATTTAAAAAGTTCCCTTTACTTTTTCTTAAAATATAATGGTATGCTAGTTTTTTTAAATTATTATTTAAATATATATATATATATATTAATTTTAAATTTTATTAAATATATATTAACAAAACAGAAAAGTCTACGCTGTATTTTTTTTAATATAAAATTGTTTTTGCTCATACAAAATTTTAAAGATAACAACTGTTTTTATACTCGTACTTTCAACAATTAGATAAGGTTTTAAAGTACTAACAATCGTTTTGTTTATAAATTAGAAAATATCTATTTTTATCGGTGTTTATAAAGTTGTTATTAATTGCTGCTCTTTTTAACGTATTTAAATGTACGAGTTCATTTCGAATGCAGCAAATCGTAAGATTTCCTCATTATTCTTGAAGATTTCAGTTTTCCAAAAAGAATGTGATGTAGAAATTTCTTTAACCCACCATCTAAATACGAATCAATCATCGTTATCGGATTTGGGTTATTGGTAATATTTTTGGGATAAGAAATTAAAAATTCCGAGTGGAAACAAATATATAATAGAAGGGTACGAAACAATAGGACTGTGGTGTTGATAATAAAGGTGGTCTAAGACGATAGAAGCACGACATACCGAACAACATAAGGGTTTTTCATATAGAAGAGTTTATTCCCAACCAAAGAACAAATTTTGCTACACTGCATTATCAAATGTAATTATTTTGATAATTTATATTCTTTATCTTTAACTTATGCGTTCATGCATTTATTTAAAAGTTTCAGTATAAGAGTATACTAATATAATTTATAATACAAATATAATTTACACCTTCTGTTGCATAAGCTTATATACGTAATAATACATACAACAAGTGGAATAAATTGTAATGCATATAAAATTTCTATCTTAAGAGAGAGAATGCCAAGGCTTAGAAAATGGTGGATACGATTTTAGTATTCTACTGACAAAATCTTGTTTAATATACCGTAAAGAAATGGTAAAAAGATGAGAGAGAGAGAGACTTTGAGTCACTCCTCTGTTATTTAAAGCATAAAAAGCAATACAAAATATCCATGGACAGCAATTTAAATTTCTTAGGCCAGTGATACCTGAATTAAGTCTTTGCATATCTTTTGTTTATACTTTTTATTCAATTTCACCAAATAGAATGATATTTGGTATGCGATATGTGCTGATGAAAAAAGTGCATTCAAATTATACTAAGCATTAGGTGATTAAGAAGAAGCCAAGCCACCTGACAAATTAGACAGGACATCCGTAGATACCTTCATCTATCTACCAGTATCTAAAGAATGCTTATGGGCTTAACGGACTCTTTGGCAGTCATACGCCAGATATTGTGGATTGTGAGAGACTTTTCAGACTGGAGCTCAATGCTCAACTCACATCGGGGCAGGATAATCTCATGTACATTGAAGTAATGCTAAACGTGCAGTCAAAGTCCTTGCGAAACTACATATTTATCCTCATTAACAGCAAAAATCTCTTGACAACTACAGCAGCGTTGTCAGAACTTGCTGGGTAATAAAAAACAATTATTCACCTGTTGTAATTTATTTCTAATACCGACTGTATATGCCGTTCCCATCTGGTCCACTTGGATCCTCCCCCGTTCTCGATTGCATTAGAAAATATATTTATATTAATTAATTAAAAAAAAAACTATCAGTTAAATGATTTATAATCAAATCAATCAATTGTTTAAGAGTACACAAACAAAATAAGTAATTTATTCTCTCTATCTCTCCCTCTCTTGCCTAATAGTTTTGTAAACAAAACACTTATCTCAATAACAAACAATTTCGATGCACCTAAGACTGTTACCGCTTTTGTATTTTATGAGCGTAAAGATATAATTTATATTTATTTTAGTTTTTATTATTTTTACTTTTTTCTTTATTGAATAATTTACACAAACAGATGGTTTTTAAGAGTCGTGAGTAGTCTTTATTGTTCTAAGAAAAATCATTAATTTAGTTTTTATATTTTAGTTGCAATTGTGCATTCGTTGGTGCAGAACATAGTTTATTAAGAAGTAAGTGTTAAACAAAAAGCAACAAGGTTAAAAGTAGAAACAAAGACGAAAATAAAGATAATCATTTATGCAATAATATTCAATTTTATTAAAATCTTTAATCACATAAGGAAATCTACAGAATATATTACAAACAAATGGGTTTACGAAAATACATGGATTAAACAAAGAATTTTTGAAATTTCGTTAGAGTATACAAGTGCAACAATATTTACGTAGCTTTAGCAAAAGGAATATTATCTGGATATGCGTTATTTCCTTTCGTGTTTAAATGGAATTGCCAGGACTATGGGTTGTTATTATAATCTTAACAAGCATTGCTTTAGTCAAACAAGTCATCATAAAAGAGTATATAAGGGTGGGTCAATAGTAAAATAGAGTTAAAGTACATATTTGAAATGAATTAACAGTATTTTCATTAAAGGTTCATGTTAGACATGTGAATCAATGGAGAAAATTGGAGAAAAATTGTATAACTTTTTGTCTGACGATAATTTTTATTATTAGAAAGAATATCTAATCTATTTGGAATATCTGATGATATTCCCGTGCCCTGGAATCCTGGAGTTATTATTGAATAATCCGTAATTTCCCGGAGAAATTCCCAACGTCAGACGTCGAGATGATCTGAAAATTTATTGAATATCGTTTAAGGGCACTATAAAAATAACAAATATTAAGTAAAGTTGTTAAAATTTTTTCCCAACGAAGGCAAAAAAAAGGAAATAAGCTCTCTTTCAATAGTTCAGAAGCTTACTATTTCTCTAAAAACTATTTGAAACCATTAGACCTAGACTAGATATAAAATAGCGGTGCTATTAATCCAATACGACCTTGCAAGGATGGCCGGCCTTAGTACTACGTGGTTCAGTGAAGAATTGATCCTATATAGTGAGAGATACATTATTGCGTTATGTTGTAGATCGGTGTTATACGGGACTTTTCGTTTACATATGTACATGTTTGCAAGACATGGTTCTGCAAATAATAAAAAATAAGAATAATAAATAAGGGTAGCTAGTTTGGCGGAATAATACCAAGGGCTATAGGAATACATTTCTTGGCTATGTAGAATAATTTAAGACTTTGTTCTGATGATCGAATTTGACGTTGACCTATAGGTCAAGTCACTTTTAGACAAATTAACGCGCACACTATATTTAGTGTGAAGCTTTGGACCAAAATATCTTTATGTTATGCAAAAATAAAAAGAAGTTTGAAACGTTGACAATTTCAGTGTGACTAGGTAAGATATGATAAATACCTGTAGTAGTGAATGAATGTTTATTCAAATTTATTATTTATTTGACTTTATTTCTTTTATCATACATACATACATACTATAAAAATCTTTTAATAAACATTTCTCTAAATTTTTGTATTCTACGTACTTCCAGTTTCCAACATGGTCGTGGTTAAAGATGAAGAATTTGGCACCATAAATGATCCGATGACAAAACAACCGGTTAAAGTTCGTCGCATAACGTTATGCAATGATTGTCAGATGTCTGTACAACTTTTAACATTGGGCGTCAATATAGCTAGTGTTCGTTTGCCAGATAAAAATGGTCAAGTAGACGAATTGTCTTTAAGTTTTGATAACGTCGATGGTTATATAGCCGCACAACCAGCCTATATAGGAGCCACCATGGGTCGTGTAGCCAATCGTGTAGCCAATGGACGTTTTGTTTTAAATGGCAAAGAGATACAAGTTACTAAGAACTTTAAGGATAAGTATCAATTACATGGCGGTTTCATTGGATTCGATAGTGTTATATGGGATGTGGAAAAAATTTTACCGGACGGTGTTGTTTTTAAACATGTCTCACCTGATGGCCACGAAGGTTACCCGGGTGAGGTAACCTGTACTATAACATGTACACTGAACAATTCCAATGAGTTTCGTATGCAAATAGAAGCCACTACCGATAAAACAACCTGTGTTAATGTTACCAACCACGCCTACTTCAATTTGGCTGGCCATAATTCGGGTAAAAAAGGTCTATGTCAACATTGTGTTATGATAAACGCCGACTATATAGTTGATACTGATTTGGATCAAATACCAAATGGCAAATTGCTTCCTGTAGAGAAGACAGTTTACGATTTAAATCAACCAGCAAAAATGGGAGATCGCTTGCCCTGTTTTAACGACAAGCCTATTAAGGGTTACGATAACTGCTATTGCGTTAGAACAGATGGTGATAAAACAACGTCTATAGCATGTGTAGTACATCCTGAAAGTGGACGTTGGTTAGAGATTTTAACCAATCAGCCAGGTGTACAGTTTTATACTTCTAATAATTTACCAGATGTCGAAAATGGTGCTGCTGCCATGCCGGGTAAAGGAGGTGCTTGTTATGTCAAACACGGTGCTTTCTGTTTGGAAACTCAAAAGTATCCCGACTCTATGAATCATGCTAATTTTCCAACGATTTTCTTGAACCCAGGTGAAAAATATTACCACGATGTCGTTTACAAATTTGGTACTAAAAACTAAATTCTAAATGCTTTCAAAATAAAGATTTTATTCAATAACAACAAATGCCATCCATCTATCTATTCGTTCCCATTTTTTCTGTAACTTCAATCGCATTACATCAGCTTTTTTAACTCTAGATGAAGCCTTGAAATCGGATAGACCCACTAGATAATAATAATTGCAGTGCATGTGTTGAAGATATCGGAATTTCATTACCTCCACAGAAACAGAAATAATTCATTTTAGAGGAATGCATTGCAAGAAAATAATGATGTTTGCACAAAGTGCAGATTTCCTATAGAAAGTATGGCTGATACTTCTTAGTGGCGAGCGTACAAGTCTGCTTGATACTGTAAGTATATACCGATAGTCGTGAGCAAACATCATGGTTTCTTGTTGATAATATAGTAATTCTAAAAGCAAAATACTTGACAGTCGTATAATGATATGGTAGACCTTCGGCTGGAATGTAAATTAGACAAAATAGAAGATGGAAATTGCCCTAATTCGGTGACAATATAAAACAGACATACTCTTCGAAGTGTTTCCGTAGGGAAATTATTCACAATCATTAAAAAAGCCAAGCGAACTCAAGTAGAGAGAGTAAAATACCCCCGATATCTTTTAGAATGTAAAAATGCTAAGACATTACCATCGCCGAAATGCTGATGACAAATCGGAGAATGTAGGACCCCCTTAATTGATATCAAACAAGCTTGATTCAATTATTTTAAACAGATTAATTATATTCTTATTCCTTTTTATAGATTTTCCAAATATTTAAAGATTTGCAAATTTTTATATTTTCAAAACAAACTTGTAATTTAGCATTACTCACAGCAGCTGAAGCGATAAATTACATCATGACAGTACTTCTCCTTTGGCTTAATAAGTGTGCAGGGAAAGTGACAATTATTGACAGCATCTGGATAATTTTGTGTAGCCAAATAAAATCCACCATATTGGGCATATATGGCATGTGATTTTCCAATAATAGGGTCACCATAATCAGGAAATTCACTACAAGTACCAAATTGTACAGCATTTTGATTTGTTAAAACCTCTAGCATTCTACCCGTACAGGGATGTATCACTTTTGCTATGTATACCATTTCACCGGGTTTACTATCAACGCAGTAGAGGTCGTCAAAACCTTTAATGGGATAAGAGAAGAATTTCTTCAAACGTTTGCCCAAATTGATGTATTTTCTTAAATCATAGGGCGAGTGTTTGACAGGCATTAAACAACCAGTAGGTATCCGTTCCCTATCGGTTTCCACAATTTTACTACATCTTATCTTGATGTTGTGCTCGAACAGACCGTCTTTGCGGGTATGATGACCAGCTAAATTTAAAAATAAGTAGTTAGACATATTCACCGGAGTTTTTTTATTTGAAGTGGCTTCATAGCATATACGAAAATTATTACAGTCGTCAAGGGTATATGTAACGGTAGCGTTCAATTTTCCAGGATAACCTTCCATACCATGAGGATTTATATGCTGCAGGACAATACCATTTGGTTTCTCTTTTATCATATCCCAAATCATGGTATCAAAACCATTAAAACCGCCATTTATTTGGTACTTGTCCTTATAGTTTTTCGTTAAGCAGTATTCTTTGCAATCCATTACGAATTTAGCGTCCGAAATGCGATTTGCCACACGTCCCACAACTGCCCCCATATACAGATTTCTGTGATCGATATACTGTTGCAACGTATCGAAACCCAAACAAACATCATCGATGTTCCCGAACTTATCGGGTGTCTTAATACTCTGCACGGTCGCACCACGAGTTAAAATGACCACTGACACATTATTGTCATTGGTTAAGGTATAACTGAACACGTCAGCTGGTTTCGTGGTCAAAGGGTTTAGAGCCTTTCCATAAGAGCTTTTAGTTATTTGTACCATTTTTTTATTTTTATTTTTTTAATTTAGACTAAAATTTTATTATTTTCGATTTTAAATTTTAATGTTTTTGAAGTTTTATAATACACCAAGAAAAATTTATTCCCTATATTTATATTAAATAGTATGCTGTCAGATTTTACTATTTACAAGCTAGTAATCTTAAAATTGATTTGAAAATAAAAGAAATGAATGGTAAGTCTGAAGGAGTTTGAAATTCTTTTTGATCTCAATTGCTCTCGAAGCAGGGTAGAGACAGTATTACTTTCATAATATTTGCTGTAAGGAGGGCAGTGGATACAGTCTATCGTCAATCATCGACAGCAAGTCTGAAATATAGGCCTTTATTATCATACTAGGCATGTAATATGTCCTAATAAATTCCATGGGATACGTGCAGCTGATTTTTTTTATTTGCAACAGTAGTACAAGAGAAAGCATTGAATAAGAACAACAGTTTTAAAGTGAAGGCCCTCACTTCAATTATCGCCAACTGCAATTACCACAAATTAGGAAAGACTACACATGCCATAATGATATACCGAAAAAATTATGCCCTGGAACTGACCTTTTGGACTATTTTCTGTGTAAAACAAGACTGAAAACAGCTGAGGCTTACGGATATTGCAATAGAAATGTGTGCTACAGTGAATCTGGAAGCTGAAAGACCAGAGACTATGGTTGGGTTCATGAGAGACAATTCTAACACAAAATTAATTAGCTTCCTTTTGACTGACCCTTCGGATAAAGTAGAGTCTATAATTTTGGAGTATGCTACAAAATGTGACTTATCAGCAAATGAGAATTGAATAATCAGGAAGTTACATACTCTTTAAAAAGAGGAACAATTAAGCGGCCCAAATCTTTATATGGAGCGAGACCGAATGTTTGGGAAGTGGCGCAAATACTTTTCTCAAACCAAATGGGTTTGAGGTAATTGAAACTTTTTGGTGGGAATTTAAAATAACAGGAAATCTGAGTCGGAAGAATAACCTGAGGTTAGTAATTGGTCTATTGCCAGGGCACTATAAACCCAGACTACATTCATTCAGAATGGGGGTCCTTTTGAATCCAACTAGTAGATTCTAAAATCACGAGGATGTCTCATCAGAACACATTCTGGAAGGCAATAACTCATCGAAGAAGGAAATACCTGTACGCATGTCAGATGCTTTGTCGGGAAACTGCCCTTGTTGATACTGTCCGGCTTAGCTGAGACATTATATGGATAGTCTCTAACGTTTGAGAGCAGTATCATCGATCGTATGGCACATATTCACGAAAATAAGTAAATAAATAAATTACCTTATAAATTCCACCGGGAACACCGGGAACCTCCGAATTTTCAGGCTAAAAGTCAATTAGTAATTGAAAAAAATTTGACCGGGAAAGACGCTTTCATTTATTTTTTTTTTTTAGTTTCCTGTATTTTTACTTAAAACAGAGTCGTTATACACGTATAATATTTAATAAAATCTCATCTGGCAACACACTTTAGAAAAAAGCAACAATCAAAGATAGTCACTCAATTTTATTGTATTGTGTTCTATGCTTTCATATATTCGCTTAGCAGCAACACACCGTTAAGCAAAACCAAAATTCTTGAGAGTGCTATTAACTAATAAATAAAGCTAAATTAACAACAGAGGAGTTTGTCAATAAGAAAATCCGAAGTAATTTGTTTATCAAACAAGGCCTGCTAATCATTTATTTGTTTGTACCGTAAAGAAAAAAGCTTCAAAGTGTTGAACTTACCGCAACTGTATTTGCAAGCCAATTCAGGTTCGTCAAGAAGTCAAGCGACTACCAAAATGCCCGTAAGTAAAAATCGAAATAAAAAAAAGGATTTCTAAAAGGTCAAGATGTTATGATAATTTATGAAAATATATATTCTTTTAAATATATTATTTATTTAAAGGTACATGAGTTTAAAGTAGAAATGACTTGCTCTGGTTGTTCCGGTGCAGTGGAAAGAGTATTGGGCAAATTGGGAGGTAAGGAATTAACTATAAAAATAATTTTATTGGATTGTGAAAAAGCTTGACACGTCAATATAAAGTGATCACAGATTATTCATTCAACAAAATATAGTTATAAATAAATCGATTTTATTGCTCATGCTATTGAAAAACTAAAGAAAAATTTAGTCAAGTAAGGCAATAATATATGTGATGCATATTCCAACATAAATAACGAGATTTAATTGAAGCTCTGATTGTTTTCATCACATTTTAATGTGGTCATAACAAGATACACCCACTCTTTGGGAACGTTAATACTTTTTTTTGCCTATTTTATGTGAAAAGATATAAATCCATCTTAACTAAATATAAATTCATAGATAAGAAGATGACCTATATTTTAGATGTATTAAATATTAGTCTTAATTGGAACGTACGTCATTAAGCGTATAGTTTTCTTTTCTGTAGAGAAATCAAATTTGTAGCAATCTTATACAAACTCTGTATCTTATTAGATAAGAATGAAAACTTGCTTTATTATTTAAATTTTGTAGTCAATACATACATTCATCACCGGAATTAAGTTTAATTTATTTCATTTAGCTTAGAAAGCTATTTTATGACTTGAATCTATTGATTGCAGTTTTTTCATCATTATTTGGAAGAATTATGAAGGAACATAGACTGATATTTTATTTTGCAATATTTTCCATCATCGCATAAATGATTGTGATCTCGAAGTCAGGCGACGTAATGACAAACCCACGTACGTAGAATTAGAGTTTGGAAAACAGCAAACGGGAATCTAAAGTGCTTAATAAAGGAACAATTTTGAACATTTCTAATGCACATATGGCTATTTAAAGATGTATCATTTAGCGTTACTGTTAGTAATTCCATTTTCATTGTTATCCAGCATCATCCAGCAAACATATTTGCAATATTTTTAATTTTTTGCAAGTGTTTTTCCTATCAGAACGGTTAGATAGGAATTTCGTAATGTAATCTATTTTAATTTGATGGGATTCTTGAAACAGATATTTTTGCAAACATTTTTGACGAATATTCAGCATATGTACATATAATGACCTTCATATAACAATTTTTTGTTTTATAAAGGAGTCTACCCTGTATTTTATGTAGTGACATGACATATCTTCAGCTTTAACATTTTAATTGACTTAATTATAAAAGAATTTATAGTTTTGTTCATTTAAGGGCTAAATTTCGAATCACATAATGCCATGCCTTTTCATAATATTGAAAAATTCGTACCTATTATTGGAATAGTTTTTCCTCTTCTCAGTTTATTCTACTTTTAACTTAAAAGTTATAATAAAAAATGAACCTAACAACGTTTGCTAATTACGTTAACTATATGTTTGTACTAAAGCAAACTTTGTTTATAAACAATTTTGATATTTATGACAAAACATGAGAAAAATATTTTAAATTAAATCTTCTGCCTAAGACCTTTATCGTTTATTGATAACCAATGGAAATGTTTATACCATTAAACCAATACGGCTTTGGCAAACAAGTTAAAAATAATTACAAAAAAATAAATTGATCGATAGGTACATAAATTATTAATTTGGTTGCTATGTAAAATTGTAGATCGCACGGCAATAGGGCCTTATCTATTGGCTAAGAATATATTATTATTATACTTTAAATTTTTAACAGTGCCCATTCCTCTTTCGACAATGGAATGAATTTTAGACTTAAGTTAGGGTGGGAAACAATTTTTGAATTAAAACAGTATTTAATGAACATTGGTTATTTACAGGAGCTCCACATGTATGTACAACAGATATTTGGATAATTATTGATAGTCAGGAAAGAACGATATGGCGAGACATTCTATCCTCCTGACCCCAGACGCACACAAAATTGAAGGTTGAATTTATTGTTATCTGGCAAGGGGAACTGCCATCAGATTTACTAATTATAGGGAAATGTATCAGTTGGTGTTCAATTCGCCTCGCTCAGAGACTGGTTTGAGCCTGTACCCTGAAAATAACACCATAGTTGAGATGATACAGGAATGTCATCTGGAGATAAGGATTAAAATATCGATGATTTAATCTGTTATTGTTTTGTTTTGTCTGGAACTAGTTAAAGCTCTCTCAGCAGAATTATATTCAATGGACTGGGCAGAAAGTTTATTTAAAACAAAAAAAAAACTATAGAAGACGTACGTATGTCTACTGGCGGTCAATTGCGTCCTGTGTAGGTAGTAATTATCTGGTACCTGGTTTAAAGGTTCACCTGACGATCTCGACGCAATAGAAAACCATAGACACTATAGACACTATACATTTTTCTGTCTGCTTGGCTAGGGCTCGGCTCCATTCTTTATTAAAGAAAACCTATGAAATATGACGTATTTTCACTTTGTGGTTTTCATTTTGTGGCGCGTGTTCGAACAATATCGCGTTGAGCAACCACAAAACTATTAAAAAGTTTTTTTTAGTACAAAATGTTATTTTTCTAATATCACAGACATACATGAATTATATAATTTTTGCCAAATGTCTATGACATGCCAGTTTTGTTTAAAACATCTTTTGTGGTCGTCTGTTCTTTTTTATTAATGTTTTGAAGTGCTGATATTTGCAATTACTTTTTAATAAGACCAACAATTTATAATTGCTGTAATTCATTCCAACTTTTTGTAAAAATATTTTTTTAATAAAAATGTCTAGACTTTAAAATGTTTGTATAAAGGTATAGAATATGTTTATTATTACTGGCGGTATTATTGTTTATAAAACTAAAGTTTTTTGACCTATATCTATTATTAACTGATAACGTACACGTTCTGTTTGCGAATTTACTTTATGGTGGTTTTTAGTTTTTTTCCTTTTTGCTTTGCTTGTTTGTATACCCATTATTTTTAAAAAGTTTTGCACATTATCTTGTTGAAATTTATTACTTTTCAAATACAATGTACACATTTACAGTCTTTAATTTGATATATTAGCTTTTGTAGTTTTTCTAAAAATAATTTGTTTTTGTTTTTTATTGCAGATAAAGTAGAAAAGGTTAGTATTGATTTGGATGAAAAAACTGTGCTGGTTACCTCTAATCTACCGGGCGAAGAATTATTGGAAGTGATTAAGAAAACCGGCAAATCGACTCAATATGTGGGTGTAAAAGAATGAAACGAAATGTTTTGCAAATTTCGAAAAATTGCAAAATTAAAATTAGAAGTTTAAAAATTATTGTTTTGTAATTATAAATTATGACTATATACTACTATACTGATATATATTTTTAATGCTGCAAGCAAGCAATTTACTTTATTTTATTTAATATACAAGAAAAAAATCTTTGCAATTAAATTAATTTAGTTTACAGTTTATTTTTCCTATTATAAGTTTAAGTTAAAAAAAAAAAAAGAAATATGTCTGGCGTACTTCAAAACTATTTAAGGTTAAACTCTATTGGAATTCTGAGGAGAAAATTGTATTCACATTGAAAGACTTCTAGTTTTTATTTTCTTTTTCGTTATTTTACAAATCGTAACAAACATATTATCTTCTTGTTCATTAGCTACTGTAATCAGAAAATCAAAATATATCTTTCGGTTTAAGATATTTTATGTACAGTGCCAAATTATATAAAAATGTATTAAAAATTCTTCTAGAATTAAATTTAGTTAATGAATTGAGCACCAACTCTGGAATTAAATTTAGTTAATGAATTGAGCATCAACTTTGGGAACTACTAGTTGCTTATTTAGATTATAAACTTTTTAACCTGTTTAACCTCTTCGTAGACCTATAAAATTTGAAATTCATATCATACTGTCTAATTATTAAAAAAAAACGTCGAACGTCAATTGGAAAGGAGTGAGCATGACTCAGGCATAAGGCGCAATTAGTTCAATAGTTAATGGTGGTAGAAAGCTCTTCTTGGTTTTATTAGAACTTCTTTATGATTTTGTCTTAACTTAGGGCTCCCATACTTGGTTTGAAATTACTTAATAGTTAAATTAACTGTATTGCAGTGAGATAACTATTGGACCCTATCCGGCGTATCTAAAAAACAAATTTGTGTTGTAAAATATACTTTTATATAGCCAGACTTTGTGAGCAACGAATCCTTTAGCCATGATTGGCTTCAATTAAAATGTTACAGGATATTTCTTAGCATTGCTAATATTAACTATTATTTCAACAAAAATTCATAAAATCTCAATAACTTCTGGACTACCGATTGAGCTAAAAAGTTTCCAAACTGGCGATAATTCCACACAAATTTAAATTTCATTACAATTTCGAAAAACTTCTAAATCTATTGAAATTTTAAAAAATCAAATTAAAGAAAAAGTAACGAATAAATCATTTACCTATCAAATCCAAAAATATTTAAATTGATCGAATTCTATTCTGTGGTACTTCTTTCCCTCTCATAACATATTTTTCTAGTTCGAAATATGAAATGTTCTTCAAATTAAAGCTAAAATAGTTTTTCTTAGCAATATTAAATAAAGTTTATGCATTAAAATTTTTGCTGAATATAAGATAAAAATCATATTAATATATATGCATATTTCTTTTAAGGCATAATCAATTCAATTATGTTTCTCAATTAAGTAGAATAATAGTAAAAAATAAAATAATAAAATCTTGCCAAATTAAAATATGCATACATTCAAATATCTATTTACATAATGTATAATGAACTTTTAATTATATTTACATTGACAAACAACAATTTATTAAAAATAAAGCAACAATAAAAAAATATATTTGAAATACGAAAATATTTTAAAATAAACAAATTTCAAGACAAATACAACACAAAATTAAAAATAAATATATTTAAATAATCTTTGATCTTTCTAAAAGCTCTCAAAAGTTAAAATTTTATTCAGTTTTTAGTAAATAATAACGATATATTTAAATAAATAATTATAATAAATATATACACACATACATGCATATAAATAAATATTTCAAATTTTATTAATAAAAAAACAAATATTTATATTCCATATTAAAAAACCCTAATAAATTATATTTTTCCTCTTAGTTTTAGCTAAGGGCGTTTGTATATTTAGATTTTCCCCTATCATTTGATAATGTTGTTGTTCTAATTTATTAACACGTTCATTTAGTTTATAAATCATCATTATAATTTTGGCAATATCATTTTTAATTTCCGTCATTGATGAGTTTATTCTTGATGGAACATTTATGAGCTTTAAAAGATTGAAATTACATGTTAATTCCAATTCACATTTTAAATTATTGCTTGCAATGGTTTTAGAGTGATTATATGCAGTGAATATAGGGAGAGTTTATGAATAGCTCAAACTTTTATATTGTAATTATGATTATGGATAGCAACTTAACCTCAGTTACATTGCTACTTGCAAAATTACAAAAGACAACTGATAAGGATTCTCAAATTTTTTTTCAAATATAGAGGGAAAACAGTTAGCAGTGAGAAATTGCTCAAATCATTAATCTCAGTTGCCACATAGGTCAGTATTTTTTTCAATATAACATCGGAAAGATAGAATCGTTGCAGGTAAAATTCTGCTTCCAACATATATATAAACCCATAGATTCCAGAAGGAATATTGGGCGTTACGAAATGTTTTCCATTTCATGAAATCTAGAGTTAAGTTTATCACTTTGCCTTTTTTGAACCTATCAGACTCCTTCATGCATTAGCCGGAGGTCTTTTTCTACAACTATCCTTCAGATTACACTCCACAGCTGAACATGCTTGATGTCCGATTTCTAATGCTAGTGGCTACTGATACATAACCGATCATAAAGATATGTTGTGCGTTTTATGCTGGCTTTTCAGCTCAACAAAATATTTTGTTTATGCATTTTTCGTTCCTTAAGAGAACGTAGGGATGCCACAAACCATCTCTTTTTAAGTTACGTTAAACAAGTTTTTTCAAATAAGCAGGTAATTGGGCTACAGTAGCATATCCATCTGTTGTTGCCTGCAAACAATGCTACTGTGAAAAAGTATTGGGTGTAATAGTAGGGGCCTTTTTTTTGGTGGTTAAGTCCTACGCTCTTCTTAAAAAGTGGAGCTACTTGGTTTTTATGAGATGATGATGTGAGGGAGTTAGGTTCAGAAGACATCTTATATGGATTATTGTAATAATTTCTACAGACGAGTCATCATTTAATAGTCCCTTCATACGATGAGAAGGTAAATATGTAGAGAAAGCGTAATACAACAAATTTTTAAATACATAGAGCTGCAACAGAATTATTGGGCTATAATTATAGAAAATCTAACGAGAAACCATTGTAATTGAAATTTTAAGAATTTTTATGCAGTACACTGTTAATGATCTCAAGCACATTCAAAGTTCTATATTCAAAATGTAAAAACAAGCACTCAATTATTGTATTTTAACTTAGACATACCACTAACGGACCATGCCAGGGGGATTACCTCACAGTGGATAACACAATGTTCAAAATAGGCCCTCGAGTGAATTTGCAAGCTACCCTTTAACCTAACCTAATATTTAATGGCCTTCTGTCTTATTTATTTCAATAATAGATTGGAATATTAACCATGTTGTCTTAAATAAATACAGACTTTTTAACATTTTATAATTAATAAGTTTATTAAAATTTTAGGGAATATACAACTACCTCCATTCATAATTTAAATATTATATTTCATATGGAGGTAATAAAATATGAATATTAAAACAAAAGAAGCGTGCATTACCTTGTCAAAAAATTAAACCATTTAAGACTGCATTTAGGCATGCAAATTGAAAATAATTAGAAATATTTTGAAGATGTATTTGAAAAGTTTTTCTTATTAGATGAAGTAGGATAATCGTCGAAAAAGCTATTTTTGGTTTTTGGAAATTTTAACAGAGAACTTTGGTCCGTAGCTGATACGGTTGAACATGGTGAGGATGTTATGTGAGGTGTAGTGTGTTTTATAAATTCACTTTCAAGCACCTGGAAATTTTCATCACGTTTATTATAGGCCATGGACTGTCTGGAATCAATAATTATAGATTGATCACTTGAGTTTGTAGTTGTTAGATTACAAACAGCCGTTTGTGGCTGATGTGGTACAACACCAGTTTCATTTAAAGATTCTCGGGCCAATTTAGCCTCATATAATGATATATCATATGTATGGAGATTAGATTTCCAAACAAGAAGCTAAAAATTTAATAAAAAAAAAGTTTTTATAGGCATAAAGAGACAGTATTTATAGCAGTTCCAAACGCACCTGTTTATCTTCGCCAGTCGAAGCAAATTGAGTGCCGTCACGGTTAAAAGCCACCGCTGTAACCTTACCCGTATGGCCTGTTAGTGTATAAATTGGTCTACCTTCTAGCAAATCTAAAATTTTCATTGTCTCATCATCGCTACCCGTTAATAAAAAGTTGCCATTGGGATGAAATGCCAAATCATTTACGGGGCCACAATGAACCTGATACAATTGTATCAGTTCCTGAGCCACTAAATCAAATATTTTAACTCGATGACAGGTCATAGCTACGGCCACCACGGTGCCATCTGGATGCCAGGCAATTTGTCGTCCCATACCTTTTTCTTCTTGAAAACATCGTATACATTCTCCCGAATTGACATCAAATATTCTTAAAGTTTTGTCATCACCACATGAGGCCACCATTTGACCATTGGGACTGAATTTAGCTGATCTAACCCAATTGGTATGCCCAACAAACGAGGTTAAGAACTTTTTTTGAGAAACTCGCCATAGTTTTAACGACTTGTCATCAGAAGCGGTAATCAGCGTAGTGCCAGTAGGATCGAAATCCACCGATCTTACCGGTTTGCCATGCGCTAAAAATTCTCCTGATATACCTTTTAGTTTTGGTTCCCATATTTTAACTGTCTTATCTCTGGAACAAGAGGCTACCAATTTTGATTTTGGCGACCAGCTGACACCAAGTACGCCGTCGTTATGGGCTGAAAAACGAATACATCTAGCAGCTTGTTTTAAATCCCACAGAATTACAGAGGAATCTAAGGAATAGAAGAAAAGAATGCGTTGATGGCCATTATAGCTGAAAGTTCAGTTTTTTCGAACACCTTTTCCGGTTAATTTAAAAACGAAGTATTCTTTGTATAGTATAGTGGAGCTCCACATAACTTCTTGGCAAAAAAAATATTGAAACTAGTTTTTGTACGCATCAAAAAACTCTGTACTGAATTTCCAACTACAAATCGTTGCTGAATCGCCAAAAAATCATTCCGTTATCGTATTGGATGATGACTATTAATATAACTTCTTACAACTTCAAGCGAAAATATTTCGTCCCAAACTAAGGTATAGGTGGGCTATATGGTATATATGCCAGGATTGATGATAATGAAGGTTTTGTTGTGCGTTTGGTTGGATTGACAATAAATTATTTTCTATGAACTGCTCGGCTATAACAGATTCGGAAATTTTCAGTGAGCAGATTAAGCCAACAGAAGAAGAATTGCGACAAACTCGCTTGAAATATAAAACGTAGGATTGGGAGGATGTTAAGCATCCACCTTCCGATATGATAATTGCCATTTGTTCCAGTCTAAAATGAATAATATATCAAAAAGGTGGAGAGGAAGTGAGTATTCCATTTTCAAATATCGGAGAAAGTGAAAGAAATTTTCATGGTTTTCGAATCTAGATAATCTATTCCCTTTAGAACTTCTTCTGACCCTACCGTCTCCCATGAACAGCATAAGTAATTGAGACAGTGCGACCTGTGAAAAGTGAAAAGGCGGTAGTACTCAATCAGAAAAAAAAAATACTTTGTTATTCCCATGCAACGACGCATACATTTTCCTTCCTAAAACAAAGCAAAGGCCTATCGTTTTATATAAAAATAATGGAGATGTCTTGTTACAGACCTTTTATTCTTGATTAGACACATTAGATTAGAATACCGCTAGAAGCTAGAACTCCAACTAAACTTAAAAATTGACTTTCAATACAAATGCTCAATACTTCTTATAAAAACTATTTGCAGATAGAAAATAACCTTCTATGTTTGCTTCCGGATATTGCATGCAAAATTTATTAACTTTAAATATATTTTTCTTTGTGACTTACCCAAAGAACTTGTAGCAACTTTACTACCTTCCGGATTAAAGCACACTTTGGTTATACCCTGACTGTGGCCAGTAAAATGTCTCTCAAGACAGGGATCTGCAAATTGTTCACTATCAACCATTTTTGTTTTGTTTATAAAAAACTGTTCGTTTAAAAGACAATAAAGTTTATTTTTGATTAAAATCACTCGGTGATTAAAATGTTATACTGTGATTAAAATTCTCTTTTCAATTTTTGCGCTTTGCTATAGCAATCGTTGTTTGTTTTCTTCTGCTGTCAAGAAAGTCGTTTGTTTTTAAACTGTTTGCTTGAATGACAAACGATTCAAGCAAAAATCTTTAAGTGTGGCAGCACTGTTGTTAAAATCATCTGTGTTTATTTTCGTTTTTTTTTATTTTGTAAGCAGCGAATTTAATTTGTCAAATTTGACATTAAATTTAATCGTCCACAGCGAATTTAATTCCCATACGAAAAATCTGCAGAGCCCAATTGTGCATAAAGGGCTCAATCAATACAAGAAAATATAATTATTTTGTTGAAATAATTTTAGGATTAGCGTAAGCTTAACCACGCAAAATGGCTGCGCTTATATTAATGCGGAATGTACAAATGGCAAGTAAGTACTGTGATTTGTTAGCAGAAAAAGCGACAAAACAAAAACTTATGTAACGTGTTTAAGGCACAAGGAAAATTCGTATACAACTTTTAATATTTAATTTTTCATATTGATTTTAGAGCAACAAACCAATGGCGCCTTGGGAGTGTTGTGTTTGCGTACTGCCAACTATTCTTCCGATGCTCCACGTCCCCTGAAAACTACCAACTTGAGCGCCATGAAACGCGGCACCGGTGGCCGTAGCAGTTTTAATGGAATTGTTGCTACAGTTTTTGGTTGCACTGGCTTTTTGGGACGTTATGTTTGCAACAAGTTGGGCAAAAGCGGCAGCCAAATGATTTTACCTTATCGTGGTGAAGATTCCGAAGCTATTCGTTTGAAGGTATGCGGTGATTTGGGCCAGGTTTTGTTCCAATTCTATCATCTATGCGACGAAGAAGCTATACGCAAGGCTGTCAAGTATTCAAACGTTGTCATCAACTTGGTGGGACGCGAATATGAAACCAAGAATTTCTCATTCGATGAAGTGCATATTGATGGTGCTCGTCGTATTGCCCGGTAAGTTAATAAATAATAATTTATGTAAAATAATAACTTAATTAATTTTCTAATTCTTTTAGCATCTGCCGCGAAATGGGTGTCGATCGTTTGATCCATGTATCCGCCTTAAATGCTGACCCCAATCCCAAGAGTCACATCATTGAAGGTGGTAGCAATTTCTTGCGCAGTAAATACTATGGTGAGGTAGCAGTACGCGAAGAATTCCCAGAAGCTACAATTATCAGGCCATCAGATATTTATGGTTCGGAAGATCGCTTCTTGCGTTACTATGCTCACATTTGGCGTCGTCAATTCCGTTCAATGCCCTTGTGGTACAAAGGAGAACGTACCGTTAAACAGCCCGTTTTTGTTTCAGACGTTGCCCAAGGTATTTTAAATTGTGCCAAGGATCCTGATACCGCTGGCAAGGTATACCAAGCTGTCGGGTAAGTTCGTTTCTCTAATACTTTAACACATGATATTACCTTATTAACAAATGATATTGTTTTTAGTCCCAAACGCTATCAATTGAGTGAATTGGTTGATTGGTTCCATCGTCTAATGCGTAAAGATGAAAAATGGTGGGGCTATCAACGTTACGATATGCGTTTCGATCCCACTTTTGTTTTGAAAACCAAACTAACCGAAATGATTTGCCCAGGTCAACCTGTTGGCGGTTTGCATTTGGAGCGTTTGGAATTGGAATGTGTTACCGATAAGGTACTCAACAATGTTCCCACATTAGAAGACTTGGGCGTACAATTGACACCAATGGAAAATCAAGTACCATGGGAATTGCGTCCTTTCCGTGCTGCTTTGTATTACGATGCTGATTTAAATGAATTCGAAACACCTGCTCCACCTCAAACAATTGCACCCCGTGAAGAACAACGTTTGTTCGCATAAGATAATCGTAAACGCCACCATTACTTTAGGTCATCTACCGCATTAGAAATAGTAGGAGAAGAAACAACACACCAGTTTGATATGAAGAAGAAAAGTCATTCGGTACGTTGGTGGTGGCCAGTTCGTCGAATGAAAGAAAAACGTTTAAGATTACGTGAACTATTATTTATTGTTTTGGTGGTGCGTTCGTTATGGTACGGTGTGTTTAGTGAAGAATACTTAAACGATATGGAAAATTTTATTACCAATAGCGATGTTGATGTCTTGATATAAATTCAAAAAAATTTAATTTAATAAATAAACAAATTCACTGAGTGTAACACTCAATACACTACAAAAAATATTGTGTGCTTGAACTTGTTTACTATGGTGAAATTTTTTAGATGGATGAACGTGATTATAACGGAATTCTTTCTGGACTTCAGCAAATAAATTAAAATATTTCTTTTTTATTTTTCGTAACATCTGTTATTCAAGTAATTCAAGTAATTAAACTTTTATAGTCCTGAAAATCCAATCAAAAACTATTTCTATTAAACTTTTATGAACAGATATAAAATGGTTATCAGTATTGAATGCTGGGGTATTAGGAGCAATCAAGCCGATGCAACAGGGTGTCAAATAAAGGTCTACGTGGTATTTCGGATAGTGAAGTAAATACCCGGGAAAACGATCAATCCTAGAGGAGTAAAAGTTTGAATGGTCGTGTGATCTTATATCATCTTTAGACATACTTTTCCTGAGTACTTTAGAACTATTACAAAAACAACTAATTTGGACATGTTTCTATATATTGAGAAGGCATACAAATGATCTAAAGGTGAAAATGTCGCAGAAAGAGAAGATAAATCTAGCCCAAAACTATTTAGAACTGTAGACGTCATATAGGAAAACTATCCCTACGCATACAAGGACAACTGCTGAGAATAGGAGACTGCTAGACATCTTTGTTATGATTTGCCAAGTCTTGTTTTGTAAGCACTCAAACATTGTTAAATCACAGATGATTTGATAGGTGTTAGAATAGCTGAGAAATGATGTCAGCCAGGAAAGACGTTATAAAGAGGTTGGCATTGGCTAAATTACTTAGAATTATAATTTCTTTGCAAACTTTGCAATTTTTTGCATATAGTTTAATATTTTTCTAGTGTGAAATTCTTACCGCTCTAGACAGTTGCTATTATATTACTCAATCTGTGAATTTGGCATCTTTTGTTTTAAGCAGCATTTGTATTTGAACGTAGTAAACTGTGAAGCTAGGACATTATGCTGACTAAGGGAATATAATAACCAATATTGTCGGGGTTTTTCGTCTGACTTTCTGTATCCTTCTATAAAATATTATTTTTACTAATCAGTACCGAGACAATTATTAATATAGATACTACCCTTTCTCTGTGTAGATTTTCAAGTCATCCTTAAACACCTTCAACGTACTTCCATTCTTCTGTTCTAGGAATTCATCAATCTTTAAAAATTGTTATAAAAACATAGCCTTCATATTATAAGCACATTAATCCATAAAGAAAATCGGTTATAAAAAAACGAAAGTGCATTAATTAGTGTGGATAAACCAAATTCGGCGTCTGAAAAAATTATATGAAAATAAAATACAATACATTAGATTAACATTGAAAATTTAATTGTATTGTTATTTATTTATTTAATTTTTTTTTAAGAAATTCATAATGTAACATTAATTGAATATAATATATATTTGTTTTTTGTTTTGTTTTTAATATTTCAGTGCACAAATGTTTTAAATTTTTATTACCTTTTCTTGAAGGGTAATTCAAAAGTAATATAAATACCTTCTAATGTTTAATAATACTAGTGACTAAATTATTAATATATTGATGAATTTAAGTACATACTCATTTAAATTAAAGAATAATAAAATAAAAATATGAGCTTAGCTAAAATTATAATTAAAAAGAAATTTAAATTTAAATTAATATTTAAAAAAATCTTATATAAGTTTCTTTTTAACAATAAATCACTTTTCGAATTAAATTCATTTCATTACAGATGACTATAAAATTTGTATCCAACCATCATGCTTAAGTACTAATCATTATTAAGGACTGAAAATTAAGGAAGATTTCTTTTCTTTTGTTTTTGCTTTATAGTCAAAATTAGGAAATAATAAAAATAATTATGAAATACTAGCGAGAGTCTTTTGTCATAATTTGGCTATAATTTGCTTAAATTGCATGCCATCATTATGAAAAAGGTGCTATGAATAGGATGATTTTATGGCATAATAGTGATGATAATTTAAAAAGTTCATTGGGGGTAAAATAAGCATTAAAAATGTGCAGAGATGACAAACAACTAAGGTATGTCGTAACCACAAACACTATTCACTATTCTTATTGCTAACACTTTCAGATTTCCCTTGTTGTCCGAAAGGATTATTATTAGTTTCCCCCTCAGACGACAAGTCTAGTTTCAATTTTTCACCATCAGTTTCTGCTTCCTCATTTTCTTCTGTAAGAGGCGGTGTATTGAGATCATGTTCAAAATCATCCAACTCATTATCATTAAACTCATTTTCTATGGGCTGCCATTCGTTAAGTAGGTTTAAATTGAAATTTTGTTTTAGCTCTGCGCCGGTAACATCTCCCAAACGTGCCCTTAAACGCTGTGATATACCTTCCAGTTCGGTAAATTTGCGTTTTATGGCTTGACCCAGATTCAGATGGGTCAAATCAAGTGTTTGCTCAAACTGATCAATCACGGAATCAACTGAAGCATTTGCCTCAACGCCTGTTAAAGGCGTACTCATGCCTGCACTCGAAGTCATGGGTAAAGCACACATACCTATTGGTATTTCCTCCAAAGGCTGACAACGTAAGACCAGTTGGCCATTAACACGTCCATTAAAATCGACAATATTAAAGGTGCCAGCAATGTGTAGGCCCCTAGTAAATGCACTTAAATCAAGAGCAGTTAAACCAATAATGGCATCCTCCATGGGTGTGGGTTGATGACGACCTTGAGCCATATCAAGTGAAGATTTTTTCAAGACTTTTAAAATGAATAATTTCTGGGGCTAAAAAATAATAGTTTTTTATTTTAAAGAAAAAAATCCGTGAATTACTTACAATTTTCAAATAATCAATAGAGGCCGACAAACGAAAACGTTGTTGCCATTGTGGTTGGGTAGATTTCTCAACTATATTGGTTGCGTATACCATGCCTTCGTGGGACTTATACATGGGATACTGGCCCTCCTCAGCTTGGAATGTAACATAACAACTGGGTGCCTCATTGGGTGGAAAACGTTTTGAAGCATTGCGTTTCGAATAGCCTTTTTTAGCTTTGCATGACGGATTTAAGGGTATACCCATAGCTTTTTGTATCTCCAAGGAAAACTTGAATAGTTTTACATTTGTGGGCTTCAATGCAGTTGATTTAGTTTCGGCTGCCACCAAAGGTGTGGCAGGAGGTGGTGGTGCTCTTGCTGGTTGGCCATCGATCGCTGTAGAGTTGGAAGTCATAAGAACTTTTTGTAACATATCCAAAAGATCTGAAGTTTTTTTCATTCTAGATGCGGTATTCGGTGATGAGGCTGTTGTTGAAGACTGTGTAGACGACGAGCCAGTTGCCTGCGATGTTGAAGACATTTGTAGTGGTTGCAATTTACTTATAAAATTCTGTTCCATCGAGGAATCTTGTGCAGAAATAGTATTTGCTGAAAAGCCTCTAGTTGCCTTAAGATTTTTTATTTGTTCGTCACTACCTACAGCTAAGAGACATTTTATTTCGCCGACATTTAAACCAGTTTGACAATTAATAATGGGTGCCCAGGCATCAATAGAAATAACAGGCAACTAAGGGAATATAATTTGCAAATTTTCATATTTTAGAAAGCTTTAAATATTAATAAATTTAAAAGTTAATCTAACCTTTCCCTTGCACAAATGATTTGTTATGGCTGCATCTCTATAGGCTATGAAAAACTGATGCAACGGCATGCGTACCATACCCAAGGGTTTTACATTTTTCTCCGGATTACCATTGTCATCATCCTCGCAGTTCATGCGTTGCCATAATTCCAAATTTAAATACTGCTTGTCAACACGTTGTAAAAACTTTTCATCACTGATAATTGAAAATTGCTAAAATTATTACAATAAAACGAAAATTATTATGTATTCCTTTAGAATTGTAATGAATTTATTGAAATACTATTCATACCTCTTGATAATTGAATTTATGTGTTCCATCGATTGTTGCTGTGGCGGCTGCTGGTTCATCTAACCAAAAACGTCTACAGATCAAAAATGCTTGCTGTTTAAGGTTTATATCCATATTTCTAGTTTCATTGGCACTTATGAAGCCTTTAAGCAAACGTACTTTAGAGGTTTCATCATCGAAATTTGTGGTTACAATTTTAATATTGTTATTTTGTGCAGAGGCTGAAATAGAATGTATCAGTTAGTGAGTATTATTCTTTTCTTTTTTGATTATAAAATATAAATTTCCATTTTCAAATATTTTAGATCAGAATTTTTAATAATTTAATTTACTGTTGAAAGGGTAGAGAAATAATGCAATTCAGTATCCTAACTAGTGAATCTAGTGCCGACATTGCCCGCTGAAGAAAAACACACAACCCCTTTATCAGTTTACGAATATCTAGAAAAAATCGTGTTATTTTGAATACATCCTCAGGGGACTTTTTCTGAACCCGAGTGGAAGCGTTTTTACCATGTACTACCATAGAAGATATATATATAGGTCGACCAGCTTGTAAATGTCAGAGGCAAATAGAGGATAATTTGAAAAGAAATGTGTAAACACCAGACTAAATGAGCGAAGTTTCTTTTTAAATCTACGCCTTGGAAAGTGGTTGAAGTCCAAGCATTTGACAGTGTATCCAAAGTGCACTTTTACTGAAACTTATTGCTTTTGGTGGTGATACTTACCTATATTAATAAAATTTACAAGGTTCTACTAGAAGTATATACATATATCAGTCATTTTCCTTTGTCAATAGACCAAACCCTTTCATAAAAGGCAGAAACGGATTACGAAGAATTCAAGTGCCTTCAGACGATCTCCGAAAATGGAAGGCTATTTTAAGGCTGTTTGTCTGTTGTCTGAGTTGACCAGAGCGGAGCAAAATTTATTACAGAAAGAATACAATTTTTATAAGTATGTTTAATTCAGAATGTTAAAGTGTAATGTGGTACGACCTCCTCTCTAGATAGGTCAGGGAGGAAGAGCAAAATGGATCGTGATGTTATATGTCTAGAAGACTAGGTTAAGTTTAGGTTAGAGGATGAGTACAGTACTCGGAAAATAGAAGAGATAGAAAAAAGGAGAGGAAGTAGGACCAGAAGGGTATTTTGGGATGATAAGCTTTAGACTCCATGTCGAGAGTCGGCAATAGGGCTCTGCATGGATTCATAAATAGCTTGAGCAGGTTGAGAAGTGTTAGGGCTTCAAGGTTATAGTCACGTTCTCCGTTTTCTATATTCTTCCTTTCCCTACTTATTTTCCTTTTCTTCTTCACTATGCTCTCCTCTCCTCTCTCTCTATCTCTCTCTTCTAGGACACATTTTCCAAGGGGTCATTTTGACCTCCTAATGGCAAATCTAACCTAACCTATTATTGGATTGTAGATTAAAATTAAAAATATACATTCTGAGGATAATCTTTTCCCGACTTTTGCAATTATAATATCGTTGAAAAATTGTGGTACCAATAAAGTATACTGTATCTACAGAAAAATAGAAACAAATAACTATTTCAACTTGATCGAACTGGTTCATACTAAATAGGACTTCTGTTGCAAGTGTTTTTTGTGCTTAGGAATAAAAGTACTATTTAATTAAATAAATAAATAAATAAATAATATATGGTATATAGATATGTATGTATGACTGTATTTTCTAGTTTACCTAATTTTTTCATTTTAATAGGTTTTAAAAGCAACAATGCTAATTAATGGTTCATGAAAAAAATTTTTGTTCGTTAATGGTTTTGCTTCAAATACTGTCAAAAAATTGCAATAAAATATTTTAAGAAAACAGTATGTAAATATTATGATTATATATACTCTGTGAACTTTCCATTAACTAATATACAAATAAGAAATCTTAAGTAAAACTTTTCTCTGATGAAAAAAAGAAAACTGTATGCTAGTGATCAGAAATTCATATTTCGAAAAGCACAAGAAAATCTATGAATTTCAGATTCAATAATGCAATCGGCTCTCCTAATTGATTACATGAGATAGCTTAAATCAGTAGTGGTCGAATTACAGTGTGCTGCTACAAAGATCCAGAAAATTTTACTATGTCGGAGGGGTTATGAGTAAGGCATAATGGAATTACATTCACAAGACCAACGATGAAATGGTGCATTCTTGATTATATTAAGTAGATATATGTAGTGAAGATACATTTTAAGCTATCTAACACAGACATAAACTGCACACACAATAATAATAATAATGTAAGTTGTATGAAAAGATACATGAAAAGATACATCGTAATCCTGACTAAAGGATTGTTATTATCAATTATGGGAAAAACTAAACGATCATTTCTAAATTGACCATCATAGAGGACAAATCCACAGAGAACCGTCCACATGAAAGGTTCCCAAAATATTTCTTCAAATTTAAAAAGAAAAATACAAATTTTAAAATAAATGTGTTTGTTTTCTGACACAAAAGATTTCTAAGAACGAATCGATTACTTATTATAAAAGAGTGTATCAAAAGATTGTTCACATGAAATGTATTTTTTAAAATTTAAAAAGAAAAATACAAATTTTATAAAAAAAAATCACAACTGTACCAAACGAACTGTTTAAGAATTTCAATTTCAGTCTTAATCGTTTAAAAAAAAAGTACCATTAATTGTTTAAAAACAAAATAAAATAAAAAAATTCGTTCAATTTAGCAATAAATCTGATGCTGTATGAAATGATAATAAATTTTCCGCTTTTTCTATGAAAGTATAACAAAATCTCAACTACAATTGATGTCCATAAAACAGAATAAATGAATTCCCATTTATAATGAATTTAAAAAAAGATGATGATTAGTTTTTCAAAAAATGAAATTGAATTTGAAATGATTCCAATGAAACAAAGACGAGATGACAATAAAAATAATGTGAGAGACTAAAGAAGAAAAAAAAATAAATAAAATAATAATTGTTTTTTTGTTTTTTTTGTTGTTGTTTGTTGTTCGTGTTCGTTTGCAAAACAAACAATATTTATTAGAAACCATGTCATAAACGAATTCAGTAAATTTAAATAATAAAAGAGCAGTTGGCATGATGTAACATCCATTTTAATAACGAGATGAGAAATCAATATATAATCAGAATCGAAATCGTGTGTAAAAATAGTGATAGTTAGAGCAGTAGAGAAGGATAATTTTAATCTTAGTCATTGAACTTTGGTATGTTTTAGATACAAGAAATTGTCAGCATATTCACCTTTATCGGTACCACTAATGCTGCTATTGGTGGCAGTATTCATTTGCATACCACATTGTGCGGTTTGTTGCTGTTGTTGCTGGCCAATGTTTGATTTATTCTTATCAGTTGCTGAAGTCTTCTCACTATCACTATCCGATGAGATTTGTTTGGTTAAAAACATTTCGCGTTTAATTTGTGATGATGATTTCATGCCATCACGCTGTAGAGTTATTTTAAAGTATAGACAGGCCAAATCTTTGCCACGTCTTTGTATTTCTATACGTTTGCATTGTTCAAGTAGAGAGGCATTATAAAGATCATTTAAATCCAAGACACCCATACCTAACATTTCATTGAGGCATGTGCCAGGCTCGCGCCACCAGACAGTAAAATGTATGCGTCCAAAATCGAAAACAGTTTCATTAGCATTCTCATCGCTAAATTCTTCCTGAATGTCTAGTTTCACAGCACGTTCCGCCTGTTGTCCAAAACGTGTACATTGGGTTAGACTATGGAACTTCTCGGATTCAAATTGCATTATATGGAACATGTCCTTGCGTGGCACCAGTTTAATGAGTTCATTCGACAATTGACATTCTACAGTGAAAATTGGATCAATTTCATTTTCCAATAGATTCATGCACTTAGTGCCTTCCGGTTGCAAAGTTAAAGCCTCCATATCCAATTTAATTCCAGTTATCGTTTTGAAGATGTTGAATTTTGTAGCAGGCAACAAGTCCTCTAAATTATGGGAAATATGATGATTATTATTTTCCAAATTTAAGTTGACCTCATTCTCTTCTTCACAGTGGGAAAGTTTGGAAGAAATCTCAGTTTCGCCAGCCAAATAGGCCACCAATTTAGCATCTAATTTCTTCATGGCTTCGACAATTTCTTCCGATTTAGACTGTGAAGTTAAACGTTTAGGGATGTCACCTGCAAATAAAATCCAATAAAAAAGAAATTTGATTAGTAAAGAATTTATTTTTTATATTGAAAATTTATTGATTTAAAATATTTCTTTAGAAAAATTAATTCATTTAATTTACAATTTATTTTTATTTATTAAATAAAATAAAATATCCTTTTTACCCGCTACAAAAATTTTCTAAAATAGTACGTCTATTCAGTGCAAAGTGTACACTAAAACAATTTATAATTCACTAAATGATTCCTATACATATAGAGAATTGTTTTCACCGCAATTCATTCATATTCATGTGGTTCTTGTTGTCGTTAATTCGTAATTTTAATCTCAAATTACTACAATATATGTACATATAGAGACAGGCTTATGTGATTGGTATATAAAAATATTTCCCTACTTTTTCCGGCTAACATCGGTTTATAAGAAATGAAATTGATTTCTATTATCTCACATTCGTTGTTACTCAGTCACAGTCGTCTTTAATTTAATAGAATTCAAGTATATAAGGCTAAAAAGTATTTTTGTTTCTTTTTGTATTCTTTTTTTTTTTTTGTTTTTACAAATTAAACACAACTTAGCAAAAGTCATACTAAAAGTGATCTTTCTGAAAAGATAACGTTTAGGAAAGCGTGTTCTTTATTACTACATAACATAGAGACAATAATTTATATGAATAATTTTAGTTCAAGCCTTTAGTGAGAGAACAAGCATATGCTATATATACATAGGGTTCATAGTCTATATAAGTTACAAGGCATTTAAAATAGTGTTTATTTTTAATTGTTTCTAAATTGAAATTGTCAATAAGTTTTTATTAGCTCCTTTGTTTCAAATATACTGATGATAAAGAATAGATAGTTCAAGACACCGCACTTGACCACGCTCTTGTGGGTCGGGTTTTGTATTCTTCAATGCAAATTTAAAAACATTTTAAAATGGGAGTACAACTAATTTTTAAAATTCTTACAAAATATCTAAGCAACATAAAGTGCTCAACCTTGAGCGTAAACTCAACTGTTATTTACGTAAATAAACGTTTTTAAGCAAACATCTGCACAAAATAAATTGTGAGCCACGAAATCTATTGTAAATGAAAATACATGGGCTATTCACTGCGCAACGAGCAACTGTCAGTAGGATGAGGAATTTAAAGAAATGGTAAACACCATAATAATAACATGAAGAGTATCAAAGCATGAAATAAATCCATCATATAGCACAAGATAATCAAACTTATTCGACTTTTATAAATATTGTCGGCGATCGGGTAGACAGAAGATGGTACTCTCTTTTCATTGATCTGTGTTATGTAGTTTAGAGTTCTTCTTTAGGTCGAAGTTATTGTCCAGTGTGTAGAAAAAAAACGAGTATTATCTAATGTAGTAGGACGTTACCAAACCAAAATTTAACTGCTCAACCAATAGGTATTGTCTTCGATAAAACCACAATATTAGTAAGTATCAGTATCATATGGAGCAGTTTGTCAAAACCGTCGAGTGTTCTAACTAATTGCGAATCCTTACGAACTCATTAAGCAGTCTAACACCAATGCACCCTAGATCGATCAATATATTAAGAAAGTTTCTAGCCAGAAACATCATCCTAGATTATGTCAATCCAGAACGGAAATTGGCATCCAAAATAGCCTAAATTCCGTCATGAGCTCCTATTAGGCAATGATTAGTAAAGCGATCATTAAAGCACAAATAGATATTAAACACCATTTTAATTGCATTATCATTCTAAGCGCATTTGCATGGATATTTGAGTTTCTGTTTATTTACGAAAAAGATGAAAGAAGAATGTGTCGTAATATGATTTAGAGATACCCAGCAATAATTGAACAGGCAAACGTAATTCCTTTCAAGACCTCGAAAGCTGCCTAATTAATTATCAGGCCACGAAAACAAACTATACATTAATTAGATTACTGCCATCAGCTTAAAGTTTATTTTCGGGTAAACAACTTTCAATTTAATTTGATACATATTCATCACTATCTGATTGGCCGCAGTGGGAGGTCGAAAGTTTAAAAGGTCAATAGTCTACATTTTTGAAAATACAATCTTTGTTTACCAGTATCGAGCTGTGATCATAAGTTTTACTCGTAAACACATGTATGACGTGGGTTCATATGATTTACTTTATACAGATAGTTCATAAGATAATACTACGAAAACGGTATTTTTTTTATTGAATTTTTGTTCATTATATACATCTTTAGAGCCTGTATATAAGATTAGTTTAATTGTTTAAAAATTTTAGCAAATAAAATAAAATCGAGCAAGAAAAAACATTACAGCGACTAACAAAAGTCTCCATACGACCATTCGACGCCTATCTCTCCGGTTCTATATAACGCCTGATCATAACGAAACCTGTTTTGGAATTCTTGATACTATGGCTATTCAGCCCACTAGGCTCATTTCCTCCACTTTTTTCCCCCATTTAAAGAAAACTATTATCTTCGTCGCCTATATCGCCGGATCGTAAGGAAACCTGTTTTGGAGTCCTTGATACTATAGATAAATAGTGGGATAACTGCAGCAAGTCCCATTTTACCGCAATATCGATCATCCATCTCAGGCCATGTTAACATATTGAAAGTGTGTAGCCCGATTAGCGCCTATACCACTAATTGGGTTTTATTAAGGACAGCTGAGGCTACAATTTGTATATAGTGGGATACCTAAATATTTGAAGGGAATAAATAAAGTATTTTGAGGCGGTTACCTATAGCCAATACAGATCTACACTGTACTGATACTTTTATAGCCGTTTTACATCAATTTTACATCTTCGAATCGTAGATGAATTACAATTAAATTATGAAATCTGTATCAAATGGTAGCTGATATTGAAAAATGAGAAAACGAAAATAGTCGATGTGAAATTGTGATTAACAGGCACAAACCTTGGACAAGCAACAAATAACGGCTAGAAAAGTTTTGCTAAGTTTTGGTGGTATTTGCAGGAAATAAACTTTTATCTACACTGTTAATAATTTGCTAGATTAAAGCAAGTAATTTCATTCATTATTGAAACTAAGATTATATGTATATACTCTAGCCAGCCATTATATATGTATACAATATAATCAATATTAATTATGACGAATCTGATGAGCAAAAAAAAAAAAATAAAAGAAAATAAAAAATAGAATATACAAGCAAAAATAATGTATTCGTACATAGTTACGTGTACATATTATATGACTACAGCAGCGTCATTTCAATGTTCTTATTTTCAATATATTTCTTTAAAGGTTCTTATTTATAAATCTTATCAATTCTTTAAAATATTTTCTTAAAATTCCGCACATAGTATGCACACATGGAAATATACAGAAAATGTATTAGGTGCAGCAAAATAAATATGATAAAGTGAATAAGCGGTAATTTTTTTCCAATAGCTTTAAATGTCAATGTACCTTGATGTCTATGATGTGGAAAGACTGCAAACAATGGGACTAAATGCAGTTCAATATATAGGAACGATTTTTACTGTTAAAATGTATCGTCATGCACCATGTCAGCTCACAACTAAACGTTTGCTAGAGCGCTTGACACAAACTGATTCTACTTAAAAGTTGAAAGATAAGGCATTCAATTGATACTTCGAATACTGGAATTTGAAAAGAATTCCAAACCGAAAGTGCTATAGCGCAACGGATCTAGCCCTACTAAAAAAAGAAATGTTCTCTTGTTTTTACTACCTAACGTACAAGAAGCTGGGGTTTCTATACAATAGGTTCTGTGGGATTAGAGAGCATAGTATCACTCACTTCCTCTGAAACTACTTAAATGTTGCAAGAAAAGGCATTAAATTGTTACCTCAAACACCGGCATTAGGAAAGAATTACAAACTAAAACAATTTGATAAAAGTCCTGGAGTTCAGAATTTGGAAAGGTCCTCAATTAGTTTCAGTTCACGAGTTGAATTATTTCGTAGTTTTAAATAGAGAAATACGAATATAACGTAACAATTCCAATGAATAAATTCTTTTAGAATTCTGTCCAAAAAGCTACATAATTGTTGTTTTAGCAAACAAAAAAAGATTATAGATTATAAAAGACATGTTTGAAGGTCAATGGCAAAAATAGTACTGTCAGTTATATTCACTGTTTTCGCATCATAAAAAAAAGAAAAACAAAAATACCAGCCGGCAAACAAAACACACTTGAGGGTTATTGTCGTATGGATGCATAATTGTAATCTTTAGCATTTTAAAGGCATTTCCAAAGCTCTTAACTTTTTATCGTGTGCTATGTAATACTAAAATTAATGTAAACAATACATTTTAAAATAAGTTTATATTTTAAAAATAAACTATTTTAATTAAAGTCATTGAAACATTTATTGTAATTTAAGAATAATTGTAATATTAGTATAATTAAATTATTAAATAACCCTTAAATACGTTTGAATTTAACTGTTATTTAATAAATTGCTCATGCGGTAAATCTACACAGCAGACTCTCGATTTATATAGTGATTAACAGGTAAATATGTATGTACAATTGCAGAAAGTCTATGACTTTCGAAACGAATAAGTATGCGAATTCTTTTAGTAAACAGTTTATACATTAGCCAACTTAGGTAGCGTTAAACTAGAGAGGCCAATAATCCTTTTGATTATAGACCAAAACCAAAAAGTTCTGAACATGCCAATTTATATTTTTTGGTGAAGGCAGTACTCCTTCACTTATACTGAGATTCCTGAATAATCTTCAAATACAAGGTATTATAAGGATAGTGTCACAAAGAGATTTTTTGTACTTCTATTTATTATCTTTCCAAATATTTTTCTTTGTCCACTAACCTACTAAACTACATATATGACTCACATCTAACTAACAGGCTATCTCCGAATGCAATTGTGTGCACGTTGCTAAAATGTTGTTCGTTGATTGATAAACTACTACTGTTATTTTAACATACGTTTTTGTAAAAAGAAATGCAAGTGGTCTTAAAAAGTTAGTATTTTGCAGTAAAAAAACAGAATACTCTGATAGTTTGGTAAGTTTTTAGTATTAGAATAGTTAGTGCACGTAGTAAAATAAACATGATTGACAGACTAAAAGTATAAGATCAGAAACCTCAGCCATTAGATTCCCATTGTAAACCTGTAAATAAATATAAATAAAATTGACTACCCACAGAGAATTTAAACTCTCAAAAAACCTTAAGACTATAAGAGTGGCGCATCAGGTAGTAAAATAAACAAGATAGAAGCTAAAAGCAGAAGAAAACAAACGAAGAGATCAGCTACGCAACAACGTGCAATGAATTCTTATCTATCTACAGATAAAAAAACTCTCAAAGAAACTTTTAAGTTAGGTTAGGTCAGGTTAGAGGTGTAGTGCATCACTACAGTGTGTGCATCTATGTCAATGGATTAGTTACGAAGATTTTTTGTGTGTTTAGTTTGAAAATTGGACTGTCTGAGGTAAACAATAGCTCACAAGAGGAAACGTTTGGCTATTGAAAACAAATTCGCATCTCTCGAATCTTATGAAAATAATCCGTCTCAGCTTGTACGCCATTTATACGAGGGTTCTGAGATGAAAAGGATTATATATGACTTTATTATGCTAATTATTTACCAGTTCTCTCATTCTATTTATTTATTTAAATTTTTGTATTTTAATTACAATGATGCATATAACATCTTTGTTATATTTTCTATTATATTATAATAATATTAATAAATAAATCGAATTGTGTTAAATATAGTATGGGGAAAAGCGAATTTATTTCGCTAAATTTTCCTCTATTATTAATAATATTATGCTATATTTTCAGCTGAAATTTTGTATGATTCAGATTTGTTTATTTACGAAATGAAATTGTATCAGATAAAGCTTTATGTCATTTTATTTATGACGTAAATGCTTTTTAAAAAATAATTTATCTATTGTTTTTATATAATAAGATCAGAATGATTTTAAATGATTTTGGTAGACGTCATAGAAAACAAAAATCTTAGAAATAAGTATATGTATACTAGGGCAACACACAAGACGATTCTTCTTCACTTTTAACAATGCGCTATGAATCTGTGGTATATTGTATTAGCAACACTGAGTGACAAGTTTTTCAAACGATCGTATGTATCAATATGGAGATCGTATGTATCAATATGAAGATCATATGTATCAATAAGAAGATTTTGGATCATTTAAATGAGGGGGTAGGCCAGTAATACTATATACTAACCCTATTTTTAAATATATAAAACAGCTTAAAGAATTTGAAAAATATTACGGAAACAACTTTGATTCCATTTGATTCCAAGAAAAGAAAATGCAAATCACTTTTTATTTAAATAGAAATAGAAAAGAAAAATTATTAGAAATAATTAGCCAGCAACAATAGCCTGCTAGCCTTACTAATGACTGTCATCTGAATTTTGCAAATAAGGTCAAAATCATGAACTTAGGTTGTGATGTGTTAAGCATTTCCTTTGTTATATCGATTTGAATATTAAAACAAGCCCAGTAGGCTAGTGTTAGTCAGAATATAGTTAAGATTACAACTAGTGTCTAAGTTGTGGTCGCCCAGAGTGAATTGATGATCAGTAAAGCGGATGATCTTGAGAGTTTGTCTAAAATGCCGAAGTTAATAATCTTCTAACGACATTTTGCACGAAAGTCCCTCTCCGCTTTCCTAAGATATCTTCCAGATATCCAAGACTAGATACCTGAATTTGAAAAAATGAAAAATAACTCCCTAGATTCACGGGAATGATGCTCTTCAAACTCGCTTTATTCTACAGACCAATGTGACCAGCATTCAGACAAAGAGCGCATGATACGCCGCAGAGAGACTCGCCAATCTAAAGTCTGGACAAGACCGATAGAGCCTTCAAATTTCTGGCGGACATATAATCAAATAAAAACTGGATTAAGCATTATATTGATCATTTGATTATCTTTTCTTTTTCTTTACCATGAACTCAAGTTGTTACAACAACAACAACCGTCTAAAGAAAACTTATGCCCTATACATATGTAAGAACGAATCTGATTACTAGACCTCATGTAGATCCTACAGTACAATAGTAGGAACTATTCTAAAATGCAAAAAAACATTTCAACAATTTCTAAACCTAAAACTTAAAAGAAATGTTTTCTAAAAATCTTTGTTGAATTCTTTAACTTTTAAATTTACAAAAAAAAATGTGTCTCTTTCTGCCAAATAAGGAAACAAAAAAATGTGAGCTGCCTATAGAGTATGTACTTTTAAATGTATATATTTAGAATTTGTCATCTACTTGTAGATACTTTTTATTTGTTTACAAATAAATTGGGTATATAGTTTGTTGCATTTATAATTCGTTGTATGCTTCGGTAATTTTTTTTACATTTTTATTGGCATAAAATTTTCCATTGATTTAGAGAAATTGTGAAATAGGAATAGAGGAAACAAAACAAAATATAATACTACAAAACTCTAATAAATAGAGTCAACAAACTAATGCCAAATTAAATATCATTTAAAGTGTACGAAAAAAAAAAACACAAAATAAACGTATTTTAAACTGCAAAATTAATACAACCCAATAAACTATAAATTATTTGAATATTTTAACCAATTTTTGGCCGCCAACCAATGAGGGAACGCCTTGAATTGATGCAAACATTAAGGAGCTATGAGTTGTTTGTTACCCTATGTTCAAATTTTTAGTGCTGGCTTAACCTGCCAACAGTTGGACTGTCAGTGGAAACTACTGCACACTCAAATTTAGAGACTAGGATTCTCCGTATACATGACCTATACCTAGATTACTCTATACCTTCCATTAAAATCCGGCTACAAAAGTGGGCGGAAACGTTTCAAGGACTATTGTGGGACAATGGCACAGCAGGTTTGTGATTAGACGAAGACTATGACTACATAAAGGAATTGCAAACTTCTAATAAGCGCCTTTACGAAGAACTCTGATCTACAAGTATACCTGAACCATATAGGCGCGGTAGATAATAATGAATACAGGACATGCTGTGGGAACATCGAAAGGATGCAACACATTTTTTATGTCACTGCCCACCATCATTCGTAAGATCGAAATACCAATATTTTAAGGAATGTACTATATTAGACATAATTCATCTCATGTGTGTTGACTGGAAGGAGCTAAGGAATTTAGTATAAGGCGCACGCTTCCTATAGAAGTATGGTCTGCTGTTATTCCGGACTTGTAAAAATTTAACCGATTGATTCAGTTTTCGCTGAATTGGCAATCATTGTCCGAATTGGATTCACACTACAACACACAAAACGTGCGAAATTATAAAATCACGATATAAGTGCACACCATAGAAAGTTATCTAAAGCATTTGTTCAGATGTTTCTTAAATGGGTATTACACTACCGAACTTCGCCTGCAATCAGCAGGCGTGTTTACAAACCTAAGTTCAAAGTTATCGAAGTTTTACCCAATTTTTCAATATTAATACTCACCGATGATTATAATTATCATAGCAGATCTCATAAGAAGTGCTTTGAGTATTACTTTTAAGAACACAAACTGAAATGAATTAACACATGGCATTTTTTTGTTAATAGAGATAGGGTACCAACTCAAAAAGACTGTTTCACAACACAACTGCATATGCATTATTTAATTTCACTTTCTTTTATTACACGATCTTTTTTTTCAAAGAGAATGAGAGGGTCTCAATTAAAAGTATGTATGCATGTGTGTATTTTTGGTGATAAAACAACAAAATCAAAATAAAAAACAGTAAAGAATAAGGAAAAAACAAAATGAATAAGTAGAATAAATAGAATTTTATTGCATAATTGGTAAGTGAAATAAAAAAACGAAACGAGAAAGTAACCGGCAATAACAAGCGATAAAGGGGTAAACAAAACAAAGATAAGGAAAAATTATATTATTGCCTATTCAAATTTGTAATTCAAATTAGAGAAAAATATGAATATTACTTAAGAGACAGGAAGAAATAAAAATCAATGTCTAACTCACCTTGAACATCTTCACATGGCACCTTATTGGACTTGCCACCTAAATGATGATGATGGTGATGGTGGTGGTGATGATGGTGTCGATGATTATTATGTTGCTGATGCTGATGTTGCAACGACGATGGATTCTTTAAATGGCTTTCATGTATTACAACATTTGTATGCTTAGGTGCTACTGCAGTAACAACCGCTGCTGCTGCCGTTGGTGCAAATAGCATTTTAAAACGCAATTGTATTTCACCGGACTTTGAAGTGGGAGATTTATTCACTAACAATTCCTTATTGTTGTGCTTGTAAAGGGCATATACCTTTGTTTTATATTCAAAATTATGACCTTTGGCAATGTTATGGCTAAATTTCTTTATTAATACCAATGGTAAACGCAATTGTGCCTGTCCCAGGGGCTTTGCTGTTGTTGAGCAATTGCCACTACTTACACTACCTCCACTAGTGACAATAATTTCAATGGGTTTGCAAGAACGCAAGTATTCTAAGAATAGCGCGCCACTGGTACAAATACGGTACTGTAATCTATTATTGGCAGACAGACAGACTACTGGTGGCACAAGTTGTTGTTTGGCTTGTTGATGTTGCTCTTGCTGTTTATGCTTCTCACCGACGTTATGTCGTTTTCGGTTGTGACGGTATTTTTTTCTTTTTGTTTTTAATTTCAAAAATTCAGCCGTTTGCTGCTCTTGTATCTGCTGTGTTGTTGTATAGCTACTAATAGATATATTGGCGGCGTCCTCCGTACGTTCCCCACACCAAACAATTTTCACTTGTACACTATCGCTTAATAAATTACTACAATTATTAATTCGCTTATTTTCTTTGCAATTTTTCGCAATCGTTATATGAGATACAAATTCTTTAGAAATTTCATTAACACTAGCACTATTTTTATTATTATTTTCACTTATTATAGTATTTTCCAATATTGTATCATCAATTTGTTGGTCATTTAATTGCGTTTGACTTTTTGCCGATTTGGGCTTGGGGGTTATGAAATTTATGTGGCTCACTTCTAATTCCAAATATCCTTGTAAATCCTTTTGAACACTCTGACGAACTTCTTGCACAGCACTTGGTGGTAAATTATAAACAAAATCGTTCATTATTTATTTGGCCATTGTTTATTGTAATTATTAGAGTTGTAAGACGGTTAAATAAAACAAAAAATAGCTTAAATGAACAAACAATAGTTCAGTCCCTTCAAACGAATGGAAAATTTTTAAGTTTCTTTTTTCTGTCAGGCACACAAAAACACACACATACATGCAAAGTGCACATTAAAAATTTTCACTTTTTTATCTTTGATAGTGCTGTTAGCCCTTCCAGAACATTCAATAGGAATACACTAAAATAGCTAAACAGCGCAAGAAATGTATTAAGCACCGGCGCATAATATTCACACGGCCAACAACAACAAAAAATGTGAGAAGGTAAAACAAAAACGATAAATAATTCCGGGTTTTGCCTTTGTTGACATTTGTAGCAATTGTAAATAAAGTTGCCACTCGTTCGTTTGACGTTTCCAATGACAAGAAAATTGAAAAGGTAAACAAACATTTTACAATCTAAAAAGTAGATTAAAAATTCTTAAGTTTTGATAATAGTTTTCAATTTACACTTATCATAAATCCTATAACGGTTAACTAAATTAAGTACAAATAATTATTCTTTGAAACACAACAGCTGTCAAATCAGCTGCCGGCTTATTATTATTGAAATAAACAAATTCAACTGGAATTTCCAAGCAGAGTTGCCAATTTCATTATTTTATTGTTGGGAATGTTGCTCATAGTCATTAAATTTCTGGTTTTGTATATATGACAGCAATGTTATTTATTAGAGGTTAATATTTAATGAGCTGTAAATAAGCTAATATAAAGCAATTAATTAGAAGACTATATGTGAGAATGGGTCCATGGCATTGGCTATTTTATTTCTGGAATCTGTTTATAAAAAGAAAAAGGATATAACGATGTATATCGGGTTTTAACCATACATATATAATAGTTGGTCAAAACTAATTTTTAGTTTGAACTATATTTAATAAAAAGTTTCACAACAATTGCAGTGTTTTATCATATATATTATACTCGTAATTTTTTCAGAAAGTTCCTAGCAGTGTGGCTACTTCGTGTAACAAAAATTGACTAATATGGTGTTGCCCGTTTGATAAAAGTAATTCTTAAAAGACAAACTAAAATGATTCATCTGGCAGTACCGATAAGAAATATTGTTATTTTTCTTCTTTTCCATTTTTAACAATAAATAAACCGTTTTTGTGATTAATAAACCATTGCAAATGCAGAAAGTTTTAAATAATGGCTGAATTATTAAATTATTGCCGGGTTTGTTTGCAAACAAAAACCACAAATACTTCGTTATATTTGCACGTGCAACAGAAATACTTACCCAGTGTCATAGAAAACATTTGTGGAGTAGTAGTAAGTGGATTAGTGTTAAAATTATTAAATTATTAATTTAATACGAAGAATAACTGTTACAATCACATAGATATCATCTTGTGACGAACCAGAAGCTCTAATATGTAAAGAGTGTGCAGAGGCCATAATCAAAGCGGACAATATCATACAAAGATGTCAAGAATCCCATAAGTTTTTATTACACCAAAAAAAGCAAATGCTAAGGATTACAAATGAGTCAAATCAAGAAGTGGAAGAAAAGCAAGATTTTTGGTTAGCAGCTACCGAGTGTAAAAAAGAAATAGAATTATCTACCACTCATAGTGAAGATTCACAAGCGTTTCCTCAGAAATATTTTGTGGAGCCAGAAGTTTTAGTAGAATCTATACTCGAAAACTCTCCAAATGACCAGCCCTCTATGCAAAAACAAAATGAAAGCAAAGCAATTAAAAGTGTAAGCAAAGAATGTAAAGATAAGAAGGTACGTAAACGAAGATCACGTTTAAAATATAAAAACACGCAGGAGGGCGGAATAAGTTCTGAAGACAATCCTACCGCTTTACTATACCAAAGCCATTTTAAAACATCAAAACCTAAAAAAACTTTCATTCGAAGTCGAGAGCAGTATCTAAAACGTAAAATACGTAATTATCCTGTTAAAGAACCACTTACTCTTATTGGAGGGGCTGGTGTGGTGAGGAAACGTAAACCCAAGTCATATCACAGAGCCATACCAAACTTCTATTTTCGCTGTGAACTGTGCCATGAATTTGAATCAAATGTTGCCTCTTATGCAGTAACACATCTGACCACAGTGCATGGCATAGAACGTCCCGCCATATTTCGCTGTTCTCAGTGTGATGCCAAGCCTTTCATTAAAAATCAATCACTACAGGAACACATATCCACCATACATGAACAACAACCAAAGAAACGTGATTTTGCATGTCAGGAATGCGGCAAGACTTTTATAAAAAACTGTCATTTACAAAAACATTTGCTGTCCGTACACAAAATAGGGGAAATGCCCTACAAATGTAGCAAACTGCAATGCGGTAGAGCTTATGTGGATGCCTATGCTTTGCGTATGCACATGAAACAATCACATCATACTGATGGAGATGAAGAAAGTGATTCACTAACCACAATGTATCAATGCGATTCATGTAGTAAATCATTTCTTAATTTACAAACCTTAAATCTTCATATAAAAACAACACACCCCATAGAAGGTTATAATTGCCTACAATGTGGCTATAATTTTCGCCATAAAACACGATACGAGGCTCATGTACGTCGAGCCAAATGTAAACCGCCTTGTTTTGTATGTCGCCACTGTGAAAGGACATTTGTCAAGTTGGTGCAATTGGAAGAACACCAAAGAGAAGTGCATTAAAGCTGTTAATATTGTTTCAACATGACTAATCAGTAAGTTTTTTCTTTAGTTTACTTTTTATTTTAAAATTTATTATTTTATTGAAATTACTATAATTGGTTCTAGTCATTTTAAAAGAATCTTTTATGCCGATGTTTAAAAATTCTAGTCTTACACCTCTCTCAAGTTTTTCAATAATTTTCTCATATCTATAAAAACTCTTTTTCAAGTTAAGGTGTAGCAAAAAGAAATCCATCATTTTTATCGTAATGAATTCTGAAGCTCTCTTAAAAAATTCGCCTATAAAATTCTTAGAAAGTGTTTTTTCTCTACTTCTTAGAGCAAATGGTTTCTTTAGATTTAGCCATAAACGAGCTCGTGATTAACTTCTAATATTACCAAACATAATAAAACCCTTTTTACGATTAATTATAGTTTGCACTGACTCACAGCGATCAAATAATACCCTTTTCAAATTTAATGGGTCGTAAAAGGTTCGATTTTTGATTTTGGAAATAAAAAAATTTGATTCATGAAGTTGCCTTGATCTAACTTATGGTGGATCCAGGTGTCAAACTTTTTGTATATATTGCATTAGTTTTTTAGTAGTTCCAGTGCTTACTTACCTCAACGTCCGTCTTTTTCTCTCTGATTGGCGCTCTAGAGTTTAGTACATTTTTAACATTGAAATTATGGGAATAGTTCTGAAGAAATCAAAATTTCTTGTAACTGGGATTTACAATATTAAAAGTGCAAAGAATATTTGTTGGTTTTCAATTACCTTTAGCCAGTTTCCGCCTTAATGGCTGAATTATTTCTCAAACAGTTCTCGTAAAGCTGTCATAAACTATTTAGCATGATTCAATAGCATCGATATAGATTATTAGAGTAGAGAGGAGGGTTTTTTTTAAATTTCTTAAGTGCAGTGTTGGCTTTGCATATGCCATTAATTGAATCTGTTTTCTTTAGTATTACAAAGCATTTCATTTTAACGCATTTAATTCTTCTATTTCATGAATTTATTGTGTGTAATAAACATAAAACATATTTTGTGTTCTCTCCCATTCTACTTCATTTTTCATTTCTTCTTTTACTTTGTTTATTTCCAATATTATAAGTGCAATCCAAAAAGAAAAACAAATTATAAATATGTTTAATTAATTAAACAATAGAAATTATATTGTAACAAAATAAATGTTTTAGCACCAGAAATCAAAATACACATACATTCATATCTTTAATTCCTTACCAAAACCTTGCAGATGTCTAATAAAACTGCACTAAAAAATACGATTTTCATTAATAGGTTGCGGTGCACTTTCCTCTACTTTGCGTTTAACTTCAATCGAATTAATGCGTATCATGGTATTGGGTGATCTTTGGAAATTAATGCGTAAATATTGCTTTCTGCGTTTCTTTTTGAAATGGGTTTTGGTATGTGTGAGAGTCTTCTCTATAATAGTGGCCTTAACATCTACCAAACCAGGTTCCAGGACGGGTGTACCGATTAATGTAAAATCTTTGGCACCAGCCAATAAGACTTTCTCTAAACGGATTTCATCACCTATATTTGGTGGCCAATAGCCTTCCACTAGAATTATATCGCCGGCAGTAATTTTAAACTGTTTGCCGCACAGATGCACTACAGCAAACATGCGACCCTCTTCCTTCTTTGCCAATTGCTGGTTGACTTTGCTAAATATTTCTTGGCATTTTGCTTGTTCCTCTTTAGTAACTTGCTTTATATTGCTGTATTCCTGAGTGGCCAATTTAGACTGCTGACAAAAGCGTGGCGTAACACTCAATGCACGCATAGAATCTGTAGGAATTTGAAATGATTATTTAAGTACGCCTTTAAAGATTTCAGCAAACTTACTTGTCAAATTATTAATTAAACATGGTTGGCGCGTTACCAGGCTTAAACTACGCGCCAGTAGAGACATATTTTATGTTATTATTTTAAAAAAAATTATTCGACTTTTCTGAAAAATACAATTTCTTGTTAAGGTGAATACAGAAGGGCGAGCAGTAGAATAATAATAATCAGCTGATTGTCAAAAATAAGCTTTTCTTATATACTCACCTATACACGGTCGTATTTGGCTTTCAGTAAACAGGGTGGCACTGTGTAGATTATTTTTTAGTGATGCATATTTAGCGCTTTCAATATTAAGTCAACAAGTATAAATATCCGCAAGGGTTTATTAGATGAGTGAGACCAGTCACAGGTAATTTTGAAATTGAAAATATAGTTCTAAAAAACAACATATCCAGCTAAAGGTCTACGATTCCCTGATATGGGTTCCACATGTGAAGACAACTGCTTCTGTGTCCATCTTTATTTTGGACCCACCCCTTAAGGTTTTATTACACTCCCTTAAGGTTTTATTACACTCACATAAGTAACCTTTCTTGATCGTATAAATCGTCATTGTGATATCGAAATGACTTGACAATGCTATTTTAGTTCGGTGTCGATTGGTATACCATATGGGCACTCATTAGATCTAGCTCAGACTGTCTACCTATTCTTCAATCGGCAATAAATAAAGGATAACATTAAAAACCGCCAAAAGTGTGCTTCAATTGACACTTGCGATAACGACAGGAGCATATCCCTGCACTTTAGACAGAATAGCCGTCTTGCTTCTTGGCTTTAAAGCATTCCACCATACCGGGTGTTCAAAACTACGAACTGGTCCACGACCGCGATGTAAATCGAATTTACCATACTCTGTCTAAGGCCTAATTAAATACCTATTGAGTTTTTGCACATGTAATTTACTTAAAACTTTTTCTAATTTTACTAATCCATTAAGAGCTGGCGGTTAAAACCAAAGAATGATGTCCCGGTGCCGATTATATGACCTCACCAAACGTGGGTAAAAACAATTCCGTGGATAGAATATCATTAGAATAGGCTTTCTTCCCATTCCTTTCGAATAATCTCAATATGACATTAATCACAAGTAACCATAACAATTAAAAGAACTCAAGAACCCACTTGTGGTGTTTCCTAGGTAACTAATACTCTTGCTTCTCCTTCGGTTTGATAACTCTACTGCGCATTAGGTTTACACATTCGGCTATAGGGTGTTGGACTTCTTAGGATTCTAGTGCCTCCCTTATAGCTGCTGTCTTCATATTATTAAAAGCTCCTTCGGTATCCAAGAAAGATGCCAGAGTATACTGCCCATACTTCAGAACCTCTTCTATATTATAAATACCCTCAAGAACCTTTCAACAGATTTACTTTTAACGTAAGCATTTTAAGACTCACTTGTGAGTCATGTATATATCGATTCTACGATAAGTCTCAATCAGTTTTTAATCGTATTCAATGGAAAAGACGATAGACTGAATGGCCGGATATGTTTTGATTTGAAGTGGCCGATCCTCCAAGCGATCGCAATAAAAACTATCGTCACCTCCAGCATTTAAGCAAATAGACTCTAAAAATATGGCCCAGGGGCTATAGTACATTATCAGATGATCAATTTATATCTACGGCTTAAGTGTGATTATTAACCTATTAATACTGTCTACTTGCCCTGATCTAGTTCAATTCTAATTGTGAATTTATTTATATGGTCCAGGACCTGATGCCGACCAAGATTTATTAGTGCGCTGTATACACCTCTGTATAATTCATTAATATATTCTATGGATTTGCAGTCTTTTAACCACGATAAACTTTTTACGCTCTTTATTCCGTAGTTTTCATCCAAGAGGATTTTTTACTTTTTACTGCGTAATAAACTATAAAATCTTAGAATCTCTAGCAATTATTCTTATTATCTTTGTCAAATTAAATATTTTGTTATCTGATTCAGGCCAAGGTAGTTTGTTTTAATTTAGTAAATCAGTAAAGTTTCAGTTTAACTAAAACTAAATTATATTTTAATTGCCATATGATATTAAGGCCTAGATATAAATAATACGTTTTAAAACCATATACACTTAACTAATATTTGATAAAATAAATTAATTTAAGTCTACTTATCTTATAAGTATTATAAAATACAGATAAGGTTGACAGGTAGTCAGACAAGATGCGTAAAATAATGAGATTTACCTACAGTCTCCGATAATACTTTCCACATCAGCTTCATATTTACAATTTCAGGAGATTACAAATGTAATAAGAGAAAATTATCACAGAGTTTTGTTTGAAGTCTATTTTTAAAAGTAAAAACAGACAAAGATTTAAATCCCAAATTGATAAAAAATTGTCATACTCTATGGCATATTTTGTATCGTGCCTTTATAAAAATTTATAAATTTCTTGTATTTCTCTATCTAATCTATTAACAAATTCGGGTTTAAGCTTTGGGCGCTTAAGATGATTATTATCAATGTGAGTGGCTTGATCACTTCTATTCTTCTCCCATTGCCCATAGCAGCTGATTCCTTGTGAAACACAGCACACACTTAACAAAATTTTTTTGACCATCTATGGTGGTTTTGATACTGTTTCCTTTTAGACTACGAGCCATTTTGCTTGACATGTTTATTTCGAAAGTAAACATCTCTTCATAACTATCGCCATCATCTGCTTACTTAATCCATGTTATGATTTTATAATCAGATTGAAATAGTGTTGATGCAATATCCGAGAATTGTTTCCGTATCCAATATGTAAAATAGAAAAAAGAACGTAAAAATATTTTTAAACAAATTTTTAAGTACAAAAATAAATTTTTTATTGCTGTTGAGACCATTACCTGTAAGCATATTTGAAACAACACTCTTTATCCAACCGAATGGTAATTAGGCAACAATTATGACGTATCGTCTCCAGGCAAGGGGGAATGTTTGGAATACTCTTATATATTGTGTCACTTTCATACCAAAACTGCTTTCTTTGTAAAACGGATCAATGACAGAGCTGTCCGGTCCTCCAAGCGGAACTACGTGCGATAAGGCGATGTATGATCTGGAAAATGACAATTTCGTGAACTTGACGTATAAATATCTTTACTGATAATCAAAAGACAATTAGCCAAACAGACAGTATTCATGGATACTGCCCTTTAAAAATCACTTACGCTTTCTAAACTAACACTCAAAGAAAGAATATACGGATCTAGGTCCGATACCGTGATAAGCATATGTAACTAAAGGCACTACAGTGTTGTAGTCCTACCTACAGCTCCTCTGCAATGACAATCCACAGCAAGGACGAGAAAACTCCAACTTGCGGGCGGAGGCAGTTTCGATCTTTATATTTGACAGATCCTCAAGGAACTTTACAAAGAGATCAGACACATTCCATTTACTGAGAGCCCATGCAGCAGACTTCGAATGCTCAGGGAGAACTTTAGAGAACATAGAGAACTTTACAATGACGTCACAAACATTGCATTTTCCGAAAGTCCTTACAGCAGCTTTCGAATGGACCTTGTTGAAAGGGCCCTTAAGTTAAATGAAAGTTGCTAGTGAATGTTTGTATGCTAAAACTTACTCAATATTCCCCATAAAGAAGCTCAGCACAGTCTGATGACCTGCGCTTAGTGTAGGCTTGTTTAGAAATACTATCAAGAGCACCTCTTCCAGAATGCTGCACCTCTTCCAGAATGCTTTCCAATATTTTAAAAATGAACGGATTTATGGGAGGCAATCTTCACTTCTCTTCGCTTAATAAAAAAAATGGGTCAATAACACTGACTTTATAACGATCGCAGTTATTCCTATAATATCTGGCAACTTTATTGAATAAAAATTCTCTTAAGCTTTTTAAGGGAGAAAACAGGAAATAGAAAAAAGAGTGACAACAAAGTTAGTTATTTTAAAATGTTCTCTTTTAAAACGTATTTATTTATTTATTTATGTAAATATACATACATACATACATGTATTATGTATAAAGTACTAATCTGCAGAAAATAAACACGATCACAATAAACACTAATCAAGTTAGATTAAATTAAAAAAACAACAAAAACAACAATAGAAAATTTAGTAAATTGCTAATATGTTGGCTGGCTGGATATTAAACATTGTCTGTTTATCAACTAAATATTCTCTTTATTCTTTTTGTTGTTGTTTTTTTTTCAATAATTATCGTTTGTTTTTCTATCAGCCAAATATATATAATCTGTTTGTTTACCTTTTATTTTGGGAATTCTCCAGATTTATTACAGATATAAGGATGTATGTGTGCACACATATGTTTGGTTATGGTATGTTTTTGTTTTGTTTTTGCCGGTTTCTATTTTCTATAGTAAAGAGCATATTATTTTATTGTTGTAACAACAATACATTATATATTATAGTAAGAGCAGCAAAAACAACGGTTTAATAGTACGAGAGCTTGAATCAAATATCATTACGATTTCAACAGTCTTTCGGTGCGGTAGTCTCTTAAAAAATTTCGGTGTTATTTTTTGCTAAAATTTTAACAAAAAAATAAGAATTAAATAAAATTACGGGTTTATTTTTTTGATTTAAAATTTGTATAGAAAAAAAAAGATAAAAAAATTAAATTAAAAAAATAAATAAAACCAAATAACAGGTGGTTATTTAAGTGCATAGTGAATATATTTTGCTTGATAAAACATAAACAATAAATTGTTTATTTTTTAAATAAATAAATAAATTTCTATACATATGTACACACATATAAATAACATAAAAAGTATAAGAACAAAAGTGAAGTGTAAATCATAACAAAAGGTTTGTTTGCAAAGTGTCTGTCTATACATTAATTGAGTGTTAATAGAAGTTTTTTTAACGGTATATTTTAATTTTCATAAAATTAATTAAAAAAAAAAACCAAAATAATGCCAATCAATTAACAAAAATAATAACAACAATCGACTTAAAGTATTTTCTATAAAATCAATTGTGAATTGAGTTTCCCAGATTTCACAATTCAAAAGGTAAGCTTTGTTCCAAAAACTTGTGTACGATTGCTACATTTCAGTGAATGTTAACAGGACCTGCGTTACGTCATAGAAAAAAATCTAGAAATCTAAAAGGTCTTGTAAACGATTACGACATGACAAAACATTTTAGTTTCATTTTTTAATTGTTGCTAACAGAAAGCATGACATCAAGAACCTTGTACCACTCGTTAGATTGTTCACTGATTATGTCTTCATTACGTTTCGCCAACAGCAACCAAACGTTCAATTGGACAATGACTTCCTGTATAGTTGAAAGTGTAACATTATGGGGATATAAACTTTCATTCCAATGTGGAAGTGTACCCTCAAATAAATATTGATTTAAACGTATGTTGAAAAATATTTTCAAATCTTGAGAAGAACCTTTTTGGAAATTTTGAAACAACAAACTCTCTTCAAAGTACCAAGACAGAATAATGATTTGAACGAGCAATGCTTACTTACTTTCTTCATCTGTTATTACAACCCTTTCATCAGGATTACGATCTGATCTAGCTTTTCACCCCGCCCCTGTTACGTGTGTCAGTTTTTATACATGAGTATAGGTCTCGACCTACAATTTATGTCGACTTTGAACGACGGATTTGACAAATTTTTCATGGCAAGATTGCTATGTGGAAGTCTAATAAACCAACAACGATTCATTAACAAGCTATAGAGAGGCACTCATTAAAAGGGAGGACGAAGTGTCCAAGTCTAATAAAGGATAACTTTGCAGTCGATAGTTCGATGGGTGAAGCTCAATCTGTAATCCTTTGCAATTAGTCTTTGCTTTTCGCAAAACAGTCTACTACTTTCCAAGCTCGAAAGGACATCAGTAACTCTGCCCAACATTTTCTTTCTCTACCGCGTAGTTACAGGGTCCCTTCACGATTCAATATAAATAAGCCTTAGGAACGAATAATATACCGCTAGTTAACCTGTTTAACGTATCAAGGTTTCAATGGAAAATCAATTTTTAAAAAGGGTAAAGCAATGAAATGTATCGCTCTTATGTGAGCTGTATTTTTCAAGTTTGAGGAAACTTGAACAAACAATTTATTCAGCGGCAAAAAAATACTGTTTTTAAGGTTCTGGCAATTTTTTAACATTATCCTATAAAAAGATGAATGATCTCATCTAAGAATGACAACAAAATGGCGGCTGTACATACATATATACTTTTAAAAGAAGTGTAATCAAGGCACAGAGAATTATGTGAGAGAATAACACAGATCGTCTTATTTTTTTTGTTGTTGGTAGTTTACACATATATGTACATATACATATAGAGTTTTCTCAGAGATGGTACTGCTAGTTGTTATATATAGATGATGTTTCTTTTGACTTTTTTGTGCATCAAATATTCCTGTTCTGTCTAATTTTTCCTTTTTTCTCTTCTGTCTTCGAATACGTCTAACATACATGAAATCGAAGTGCGTTTCTGTTCTTGAAGCCAATTAATACACACAGCTGTTTAATTTTGTTTAGATTACAAAATTAATTTATTTTAAAAAAAATATATTTTTTTACAGTGAAATCACGATTATCGGGTTCATATAACTGATGTGTATGAGCCTGGACTTAATGGATCTCGCAATTCATTAATGTGTACAGAAATCTGTCTCTTACAAGGCAAATTTTTACCCTCATCATATTCTCTTCCACAATATGTTTTCCCCTCACTTATTAATTATTTATTTCTCTTAAGACCCGCGTGTTTTCGAATACTTTTTATAGATTTTTACATCTTCAGGTACATATAAAATATATTCATGTCTGTTGGTAGGAATGGTAACTAAATACTGTGCAGAAGACAAAAAAAAAACTCCCACTATTGGCTGCCAAGTGACAGTGCTTATTAAGGATGACTTAACATAAGGCGCATATATGTGTACCTTGGGCCTCAGGAGATTAATGATAAGAGGACATTTTTCTATACAAATTTACATTTAAAAATAGTCGTAAATTGCAATGGTGAGGCAGATCCTACTTTGTTTTTGGCATTGTTTTCTATTACTCTCAATAAATTTCTCAAATTTCCCAACGATGTTACCATACTTTTGTAAAATTTAATACATTTTTTAAAAAAAATTGTGCTTTTTATATTTTAGAGCGAATATAAAAAATCGAACTATCGCTTGAGAAAATTATATTTCTGCTGTTACAACAAATATTCTAATTATTATTATTTTTTTTTTATTGAAATATGTTTTCTTTATTTTTTTTATTATTTTGCCTTTTAATTGTAGTTGTATTGTACATCGGCATAGAAAATGTGATAACAGTTTCTTCTTATATCGTGACGTACATGTGACACATTTTATTTAAAGTCAAATTAAAGAACAGGTTTGTTTTGGAGGAAAGAAATATTAAAACTTCTATTTATGAATAGAAACAATACATATTTAATTTTGAATTTTATAATGGATGAAAAAATAAAAAAGAAAGAATGAATCTGCAATACCCAACAGGTACTGCGAATTTTTTGAAACTTGTTTGAAATGAAGTCTCCAGAATTATCACATAACATTGAAAACTTTCAGCGGACATATTTCAATAACATGCCAGTTTACAGTTTTTAGAATTTTTCAATTAAAAAAATATGTGTAATGTAGTGTACGACAGTAAGAGGAAATATAAATGAAAATACGGCTTTCTTTGTTTTCTGAAATTTTTAAAAACCATTACCACTCCATTAAGTTTGCTTTGATAGTTTACTAATCGTGTTAACGCAAAAAGAACTGCAAGGATGAAATTCTATAATAGTTTGTCTCTGACTACGTGCGTGAACTCATATGCTAGAATTGACCAAACGAAACGAAAACAAAGGAAATGTTTGCCGAAATTACGTTGCGGTTCGGTAATAGCTCTCATGCTTTTCATATTCTATAGACGAATGTACGTTCCGTGGACGTTTGGCTAATTCCAGCATTATCGTGTAAATTGGCATTTAAGAGAAATTTAGATGATCACAGAAGTCCTATGACATAGCAAGTTTTTTAGATTTTACTCATCACTCGCTTTTCTCTTCTCCCTTACAAACGTACTACTTGCAAAGTAAACTTAGAAGGTGCAAAAGGCGTTTAACTAATTGTGTAAACGCAAACAAATCTGTTGTAAGCGTTTCACGCTCATTTCTAAAATACGGAAGGAAATCTACAATATTTTCTATCTTTATGACGTTTTTTACATAAAACCCTTATCGTATAAAGTAGCCTTTATTAGTTGTAGTAGGTCGGGATTATGTATACATTTTTTAGACTTTGTCATCTATAGACCATATAGTGATTTTATTAATACATCTTATTGTGCTTTTAAACGGTGTACCACGAACGTTATTTTTCTGCTTTATTTATGGGGCTAATTTCTGTCACGGCACTAGTTAAGAGGGTGTAAATTTTTAATTTCACCGTAGTTTTTTTTATAGATAAAAACAAAATTTTAAATAATAAAAATTATGAGATCATTAAAAATGTCTTTTCCAATAAGAAGCAGAAACAAATATCTTACCAATAGAAGAGTCTGTAAAGCGATTAGATAATACAAGACTTTTTACACGAACTTCATACTTTACTTTAGTGTGTGCTGTTTTCGAATCCACCTCTAACTGTGACAATATGAATTTGTTTTCGTCTGATTTAATTAGTAAATACGATAATGCTGAAAGAAAATTAAAGATTAATACGAAATAAATGTTCAATTATATTTATACAAGAGATTATTTACCATCCACTATTATTTACTTATTTTCTCTCCTCCTCTCCTTCTATCACTCCTCAATTGAAGCAAAAAATATTTGAATTTCTTCACTAAAATAGTGAAGAATAGCACTTTATTTGTACTAATTTATTCGAGGTTATGTAAACTATCTAAACAAACCTCCCAATCTTTGTTCTCGTATAGTACGATATTTCTGGATTCTATATGCATACTACAATCTTCTCCTAAATACTGTCACACATTTAACTTTGCTCTGTTGAATGTTTTGAACTTCTTGATTTGCGTTTGTGGCACTGAAACTAGTGTTTACTTTCATAAGCTTACAATTTTTTTTTACACCATCATCGATAAAAGTTGCTGTAGTAGGTTATCAAGAATAATGCAAAAACGTCATTCATCTGTAATGTACACACCCATTCTTTACATTCGTTTATTCTTTCAGATTTTATTCAATTTGAGTACAAAATATTGTTTAAATTTTCTTTATTTAAACTTCTCGAATAACAACAGTATTTATTTGTTAATCTAGAATTTCTAATGTTTAATGTTCAAAAAAGTGTGTATTTTTTCATTTAAGATTACATTTAAAGTAAATGAATCACTAAACAGTTCTTAAGTATTGCAACGTCTGCAGTAGCTTAATAGTTAAAAAGTGCATTCAACACCAGATATTAAAGCTTCTAGGGAATTTTGTTTTCCATTATCTCTATTCCGCTATAGCTTCCACAAAGCATCGGCATTTTACACGGTATGTTGCTGCTATTTCCGCTTCTGCCCATGTAAGTTTATACTGACCTAGCTTTTGGAATATCATACGTTTGTAGGTGTTTTTAGCCAGGCATGTCTTCTTAAGTCTAAAAGAATTCACTTTAGCGCCATTCTCATTATGCTATCAGCGTCCTTTCTTGTAATACCCTCAGCTTTTGTCTGCTTATGAGTTCTTACGACATCGTTTACTAAAAAAAGAAAAAAAAATAGAAAATTGGTACAGGATTTAAATTTTAATCGGTCTCAATAGCATATTCGTTTTCATTTGTAAACTTTGGTTCATAAATGTGTCAAACATAGAACTTAATACAATAATCGTTCATTTAGTATTTGGGCGCCAGTGAACATGGCGTTGGATTCATACGATTGACTACCCCAATACTTACACAGCCTACAACTAAAAACGATGCTCGCTCGTTGGCATTCAGAAATCTGTAGCTCAGATGAGAGGTTTTCGTTTTGAATTGTGGCTGTATTTCAATAATATTTCTGCAGCAGATGATGTTTGGTGAGAACCAGAACTGCGATGAGAACGGTGGCGAATGGCTTTGGGAACGACGTTGGTTAAGTCAATGGTTACCAACTTCTTTTAGCCGGAATTGGATAACCTAGAAACCAACGACATGTGCTACACAATTTATGATTCTGAACGAGCGATTTGAAGGCATAATTATGTCCCGTGAAGTTGCTGTAAATTGGTTACTCAGATTCTGAGATTAGAACTCCCTGGACTTTTTCTTGTGGGGTTTTCTTAAGTCGCAGATATATGCAAAGAAGCAACAAACCACGGCGTTTCCCAAAGGCAACATGACGCATATGCCATCGATCAAATTTAGGGTCAGAAAATATTGGAACTCCTTAATTTTAAACCTTTAAGAATTCATCATTAAATAAATGATTCAAAATCAACGTTAGTTTTGAAAAATTATTGTTTTTTGAATTGAAAACAATTTTTTTCGACTGTTAAGAGGCGGGTTCAAAAGTTTTACTTTGTCAGATTAATTTTAAAATATTATATACACTCGTATGTATGTATGCATATTATTTTTGTATTAATTGATGTGAATGTGACGAAATATTAAAAAATTAAAATAATTCACTCGTCGGTTAATTTTTAACGCTCAATTGCATTCGGACAGTTAAGAATTGTGTGTTTTGCATATAAATTTTTACAAAAACAAAGAAAAAAAAATAAAAAACAATTTTATTAAATTCAAAATTTTAAAGCACGTTTGTATAACTCTTTTACAAGTTTGATGCAATTTTTCGTTTAATTCCTAAGGTCTCTGGCCTGTCAATTTTTTTTCTTCAAAATTTTGTTATTTTTTCCTTTTTTTTTTTTGATAATTTTCAAAAAAAAAATTAAAATTTTGTATTCTGATTTCAAATATAATATACGAGGTCGTACGAGGGTCGTTATTAAACTACTCCTTTCTTAAAACAATATGTTTATTAAGGAGCGTTATTTGAATTGTTAATGTATACTGTTGCCAACTATATAAACCCAGTGTACTATGCTCGCATATGTTGTTAGTGGGGTATAATAATAAACATGGGTAGGTGCCTTATACAGTATTTTTTACAATTATATTGATTATATTGATTTTTTAATTTAAATCATGTACTATGTATATAATTTTGTACTGAAATATTTTGTTTTATCTTTAAATGTGTTTTCAGTTTTGTGTGACCGTTATTTAATGTCTGTTACTTGAGATCGTTATTATTATTGGATTCTAACATTGGACTGTAAGGTTGTACACATTCTTGGCTTCGTTTTAAATACTGGGTAAGTTAAAAATTAAATGTTTTCATTAATAAATTTTTGGCAATAGAACTGTATATATATTTACATAGACACTACAAACATATTTTTGTTTGTTTGTATTCTAAAAATCTTTAGCTGCTTAGAATATCCCACTGTTGTAACAGAATAAATTATCGTGTATCTAGAAAATCCTAAAGTGACTTTGTCTAAGTCGTCTGACTTTGACAACTGCATATAAAATGTATTCGTTACTAATTGATACAATACTGCTCTATTAGAATTTCCTTATTTTTAATTTTAAAAACGAAAAATATTGTGGAAGTAAAATTACTCTTAGCATCCTTTTGAAAGTTATGTAAATGGTAATATGGACTACATATCCAAAAGATCCATGTTGAAAAGTGTAACCTGATATGTTTTTGTATTTTGCTTACTAGAAAATTTAGATTTGAAAAGATGTAGTCTGGTTTAGATATATGAGTTTTCGTAGAATTAATAGAGCTTACAGCTTCGTATAACGTAAATGAAATGTAAGACGGCAATTAACAAATTACTCCAGGCATGGCACTTCATAAGGAAGTGAGCGAGAAAGAAAACTGACATAAACTTGGATAACCCCATGCCTCTTAGAGTAATAAATACCAGACTACGAAAATAGATGAAAATATCACACAGACTATTGGGGAATAATACCACCATAGGAAGAATTGTGAAGAGGAATGAGAGGAAAACCTTGAGTATACCGAGTCAACATAAACGCGAATGGAGTACTCTGATGGGTGTCCTTAAATATCCTCAGGATAATATGGTTCCGTGAAAGACCTTTATTGATATTTTGAAAGTAATAATTTGATCTCTCATTTATAACTGCCGTTATTTGACCCCAATAGATTGTTCATTTGTTTATAAAGAAATGAAAATGATTCATTACTGTTAAACTCAAATTAGAATTTATTGTTTATTAAAAATTTTATTTTTGTTTTTATCGATAACAATTTAAGTTTACAAAACAAAATTATTAAAGTTTAATAAGGCTTAATTAAAGTAATCATACGAGTTAGAAGAATTGAAATATTGAAAATGTTATAACCTTAACAGAAGTACATTTTTAGCATTCAATTATTTTTTACATTCTGTTTAACAACTATCCGGCATGCTTTGTTATTCACATTACATAAAAGGTCGGCATTCAAGTCGTATACGCAGTGTCTTGAAGACTCCCCTATTATACATCTCTTGCTGCAATTAAGTAATTACTTGGTGTCAGTTTCGAACTATAGGAGCTTAAAAAGCGTTACTATCGCCGTGTGTGACTTAGATTTGAGGGAATATTGAATACTCTTAGTCAATAATAGGTTATACAGTTACAATTTAGAAAAGAAATTTTATGACAAAATTTCACCCTTCTAACGCCGTCTGGCGTGAAAGATTTATATTGAATTTACAATAAATTTGTAGCTAAACGCTCTGTGTGCCATGCCCTCATTTCTTCTACAAAAAAATGCTCATTTTCGGCCAGTGTCGAATGAACCTAATCAATTAAAGTGCGATGCAAATGATTGCTGTTTTCCTTCAGTTCTTGGTAAGAATTAGTCAAGAGTTTTCAGCATCTTCTTCAAGACTGCGCTACTGCAGCACGTTCTCATTATATCGAAAAGAGTAAAATTAGCTGCTTAAATTGTTCGCTTACTAGGCCGATTGTGTTGGCCGTAAAATAGACGAAGTGCTCTATGAACTCACGTAACGTTGGTCTGACGCCTTCAATGATTTTTGGTTTTTTTTTTGATGACTTTACAAAACAGAACAATGCAGTTTCACATTTTCAGCTGTCAAATCATAGCTATTTATTAATATCGATAATTCCCATGCAACTGAAAAGAAAAGCGATTAGCAATATTAAAATATTTTCACAACACATAGAGCAATAGCTTTCGAACAAACAAACAGATATTGATAGATTTAAATATATAATAATAATCAATAAATTTGTAATTTACTATTTACAAAATTACATAATTATCATGCAATTTTATAGTAAAAATTCTATTGAAAATATTAAAATTTTTCTTTTTTGCATCACAACAATACCTCTCTCGGTCGTTATCGTAATTTCTTTTTTTTTATTCAATTTCGTTAAGCCATGATGCAGCAGCATTTAAAGGCACTGAAATAAAAAAACACATTCATGTCGTCATATAAATAATTGAAAACGTTTTTATTTCATTATATTTTTCTTTATTTAATTTAATTTAATTTATTGAAATTTATGTAAAATTAAATAAAATTATTGTTCTGTTAATGGGTAAAAAGTTTTCAATAAAATAATAAATTTTGAATGAACACGATAGTACAGAGATTTCACTCAAAAAATTTGTATAATTTTTGGCTTTACAAAAAAGCAGTACAAAAGGTTAACGCCTACATATTGAAAATAAATGTTTATTTAAAAGCCACTTAATAAATTTGATTAATTTACAAAAGAAAACAAAAATTATTGTTATTTTTTTTTTGATTAATTTTATTGTATTTTAGATGAGACAACGGCTTCAATGACGTGTGTTAAAAAATTTGGGTCGTTATGATAATCTTAGTATAAATAACTGTAAATAAGTTCATTTCTAAGAAATTTTACAATTAATTAAACAAAAACAAAAGAAGAAATATTAGTTCTTCATTATCGTCATTGATAATTATGATTTAACAACTGAGAAAATCAAATCGTGTTAATATTTTCGTATGGTAATGATTGTAGCCTCCTTCCTTCCTAGTCTAGTACGTAGTGTGTTGGCTTATTAGACGTAGGGCCAGGGTTCAATTCCCCATGGCAGAGATCTCGAAATGAACAAATATATCTTCGGCGACTTCCTCTCAATCGATTATTGGCAAAAACTCTGAGAGTGAATAAAAACTGCCATGGAAAGTTACTCAAAAATCTGTCTTTCGGAATCGACTTTAAACAGCCGGTCCCCCGCCGCTCATGTATGAAAATAATACAAGTAACATAAGGGGTGTGAGAAGCTAGGTCGTTATTCTGACTGAAAGGTTGTTATGATCAATTATGTTACGTTATGTTATAATTTGATAGATTTAATTTCAGGGCATTCAGTTTTTAAATATAATTTCCAGCATGCGTCAGCCGCATCAAAATTCAAAATGACGTATAATTGCAAGCAGTTTTTCACATTTTATAACGTTTTTCGCTTCCTCTGTTAACTTTTGAAAAGTGATGATAAGTTATTTCTCATTTTAGGTGACGATATGTAGGACATATATAATTTCCTTGTAATGTTCCACTTTATTTCAATTTAATTAGCTTTTTGATATACATTTTCTTTTTTATTTACTGATAAGAATTTTATTTTATTTTATTTTTGGTTTTAAATGTTCGTTTTATCTTTTAATAATATTTTATAAGAGAAAAGTGACCGCACAATAACTTTGTGATTTATTTAATTGTTTAAAAGGTATTCACAGTAGCCGATAGTCTGCGACAGACGGCCCACAATTTCTTTTATTTGAGGCGAAAATAAAACTTGAAAAAATTAAACTCTGAATCATGATTCGTCACACTTAAAATTTAATTCATATGAAGAATGGGAAAAGGAAATTTAAAAAGAACTAAAATGTTTCAGAAAAGAAAACTCAATAAGAAATACATACAAGCGTTCTTAATGGTTAAATTAAGTAATAAAGCAAATATAAAGTAAAAATGATGATAAATTTAAATTTTTCAATCCAATTTAATTTCATGTTCTATTATTTCATAATACGTGATAGCAAATGTTAATCTTGATATGGTTGTCTATCGTGTCTTATTTCCGTTCGTATTTTGGGTATAAGGTTAAGAACAAGAACAATATGTACAAAAATCTTAATCCTTGTACGCCCGGCTTGTCTGCCAACGGCTATACATACATACATAATCCTTCATAGTCAGGATTGTGACCTAGCTTCTCACACCACTTATGTATGGTGGAACCTACAGTTTAAAGTCGACTCCGAATGACAGATTTTTGAGAAACTTTTTCATGGCAATTTTATTTACTGTCAGTGTAAGTAAAGAAATCTGCTGAGAGGAGGTCGCCGAAGAAATATTATTTCATATTTCGTTTTGTTGGAGATGTCTGATGACATGGGGTTTGAAGCGTGGTCTCACATCTTATAAGCCAACACACAACCTACTAGTCTGCAACGACCATACGTGTTTCAGATTTGCGAATTGTCCGGCAAGTACGCTCAACATGTACTCCTGTCGTTTCTATTTGGTATCAATATACTCCCGGTTTTCTTCTCAACAGAATCTTCCTAAAGTATCTTTTCAATTTTCCTTGTTGTTACATTATTTCACAATAGCCTATGTAAAGTTTGTAGCCCCGTTTTCAATACACTAAAGTTTATTGAGTTATCCAAGCTTATATTCTGTAATTCTTGAGCTATATTTGCTAGATTAATTGCTTCTTCGTTTCTGGACATTCCTTGATAACCACATATTTCTATTTTACACTTCATGCCGGTTCATCTCACTCTCCTGGATTCTATTACCCTAACTTTGCTGAATATTAGTGAAGATATTTAAACTCCTTTGTGTTAAGTTTGCCAAACTTATACTGAACCAGATTATATACTTTTTGATGGCACGTGCCTTCGGTTAAATAACCGTATTTATATGCAGTAGTCGAACAGTTTGTTTTCTGGTTTTTCTATATAGGGCCTTAACGCTAACATACCTATATTCCGAGAGTTACCCTTGTAGCAACAAGTCTCCACAGGGAATTATGACGTGGCTCTTCCGCTAAAACAAGAAAGTCAATCTGGTATAAGATTGATGCAATTGGTCGCGTTCTTTCCTGTTGGATAATTCCGTATTAAACATGGTCACATTTTGGAGATAAGATTTGAGGCTCTGATTAATTCATTTCCCTATAGCCTGGAAAGGCCCAGTCCCATTCTCCATTTTTAAAGCGATCTTTGTGTGCCATGGCTCTTCCGTTTAACTGAGAAAGTCGGTCTGGTATCGCGATTGAATTTGTCGGATAATTCCTCGTGTTTATATTTTGGTAATAAGATTTGCGACTCTAGTTAATTCATTTCCAATAGCCTGCAGACGGTACATCATAATTGTAGTCTCATATCGCACCCGCATCACAATTCTGTGGACAAAGAGCTGACCTTGTAGTTGATGTCCTCATTTAGCCGTTTACATCATATTCTTTTCATACTCTGAAATGAGATACATACAACCGGCATTATAACGGAACCTTTAGGGCAAAAGTGGGCTATCCTGGAGAGGAGCTGATAGTCAACTAGTCATATATTTCTTCCACTGTTATCGGCGATAATCCTCTAAAACTTTGATTGTTTCCCTAAATAATGTGTTGTCCTAAAGTGTTGTTATACAGATTATAATCAATAGTTGATAGTGTGATACATATGTCTTTTGCTTTTTTTGCGTATAATAATGAATACAATTGTAATTAATACCTTAAAATAAAATGATAATGATCGGCATGCGAATTCAGTTAACGTTCTGCAAGTGTTTTAACAACTATACCCGGAAATATTTAAACTTTTCGGTAATTGAACTGTGTTTTGTCATAGATTACGTTGAACTTTGGCCTTCACCTTACCAACTATTTTTTTTTTCTTTTTTTGCAATTTAGCTGTATATTCCACCTGTTTTTGGATGACCATTGAAATGTATAAAGATGTCATAGATGTCGCAGTTCATTAGCAATGGTTGGTTGCGAATTTCCAGACAAAGAAAAATGAAAACAATTGTACTGTTGAGTTTGAAGTCCATTTCGATCATGTATTTAATTGCAGTATAAAATGTTATGCTTCGCAGGACTGTATAGAACATAACACCTACAAAAACAAAATGAGCGTGAGCTGTCATTAGTAAAGCGTTTACTACAGTAGAGTGAGGCTATTTAAATAACGGCTCCAGTTTATTGTTTCTCCTTTTAAAAATAAATCCTGTTGTTGCATTATACTAATAGAGATATACATACATACATAGTTGACCATTACAACCCTTCAGTCAGGATTACGGCCTAGCTTCTCACACTACTTATGGTCTGTGTGATAATCTATTCATTAAACCTAATTGGCTAATTAGTCCCTAACTTTCAAGCTTCTTAATAAACCTCTAGGTTATAAAAAAACCACATGAGTTCTATAATACTTTTAAAAATTTTACTGGGTTATTGGTTTCTTTTAGTGCAAATAACTCAAAAACTTTATCTAGCCACGTTTACGAGATTGTCAACTTTAACACAACAAGAGTACAAATATTATTTTCATATTCAGATAACATCAGTTATTGTCTGAAATTCATATCGTAATACAATATGTTTTGACATAAAATTTTATTAAATTTACAGTTACCAAGAGAATAATATTTTTTTTGTACCGTAGACCTAATTTAATGATAAGCACTGTTACTAAGGTTTAAACAATAATAATAGGAAAAGCAAATCAAATTTACTTCACTTATTAAACTTATAAACCCATGTGGTGTAATACATAAAAATGTAATGAATGCAATAATATTGATTAGAAATAATATTCGTATGATATTTTATTGCCTTTTTTACAACACTTTTGCAGATTTGTTTTAGAAAGAGTTTTTTCATAACAAATGAACTTCCCATAAAAACTTGTGATAAAATTAGAGTGCAATGAACTTTTCAGATAATAAATAGTATTAATTTTCTAAAGAAAATTATCGATAACAAAAAAATTTTGTACAAATACAAATTTTTTTTAAATTTTTTCTGTTTTAATAAACATATAGAAAATAACATTAACAATTTTTCGATAACAATAATTTTCTATTTCGATATATAATTGTCTATATTTTTCTATTGTTATTTTGATTTTTATTTATTTCATTATTGATTTCCTTATACATTTTTAGAATTACAATAAATTTTCTATACAACAAATAATTTATCGATAATAAAAGATTTTTTTTTAAATTTTGTTATGGAATAATTTGTGAAGTCGTCGTAGTCTAGTAGGTAGTGTGTTGGCTTATTAGACGAAAGGCCAGGGTTCGAATCCCCGGTCAGACATCAAAAACGAAATATGAAAAAATATTTCTTCGGCGACTTCCTCTCAGCAGATTTCTGGCAAAAACTCTGGGAGTAAATAAAATTGCCATGAAAAGTTTCTCAAAAATCTGTCGTTCGGAGTCGACTTTAAACTGTAGGTCCCGCCACTCATGCATAAAATTAACACACACAACATAAGTGGTGTGAGAAGCTAGGCCGTAATCCTGACTGAAGGGTTGTAATGGCCAATTATGTTATGTATGTATGGAATAATTTTTAACAGAATTAATACTATTATTAAAAAATTATACCTAAATGATCAATACTATAGTAAAACACTAAGAAAAAACAACCTACCGATTTTTTTTCCAATTATTAAATTTTTTGATAAAAATACAGTAACAAAAAAAAAATCTTTGGAAATTAGATTTTTTCGTAAATTAGAACTACCCCGGGGACAAAGTCGGCACAAAATATAATTCAGAGGAAATTTGTTTAGTAATATTTTCAAGTGTAAGCTAATAATATGTATATGCAGTGGAAAATATAGAAAAAATGTACAGCGGTAAATCCATAAAGACATTGTATTTAACTTGATAAATACTCATTCAAAAATCGAGATCATTTCGCATTGTTATTAGTGAATCTAATTGCATATTAGAGAATCCTATCGTAATATTTTTATGGGTGTATAATTTTCAAGGCTGAAAAAGCCACATGAACCTTATCCTTATCCCCTATCTTTAAAAGCTGACAAGCAACTGAATGCATTTTTCATCTCTTCTTACGAAGATTTTCAAGCCCCGGGGGATATTTTTGCCGACCTCTGGTCTACTGTAATAAGTTTAAATTTTTCGATATTAATTGCATTTACTTTTCGATAAAATTTAATTTATTTTTATTTGATCAATAACAATTATTTTTCTTTACAAAAATTTTCGCTAACAATTAGGTTCGTATAAACAAATTCGATTTCAATAACAATAAAATTTTTATAGAAAAATTTTCGATAAATTTTTCGACACATTTTTTTTCAATAACTAAAAATTTCTGTATAAAATTCAGTTAAGTAATCAAATTTATGTTTTTCTATTATTGTGTTCCTCAGTCATATTAAATACCATTTCTTACGCCAGGTTTTTAAGCAATTTAATACAAAGAAATAATATTTTTAATTTAATTTCTAAAACAATCGTGCGGTTATTTGGTGGTGATATTGTCTACAATTTATCATTGTTTATAACCAACAACAGTTTTACTATACTTATTGAGTTAAATAAAAAAAATAAACAAACGTATTATAAATCAATAACATTATAATGCAAAAAAAAAAAAAGAGTAACCAGTTACGGTCAGTGCTTTATATTCATTGTTTTGTTGTTGTTTTACGTATAAACTGGCTGTTATTAGTTTGAGATCTTCATTTGTATTGATTGAACTTGACATAATTACATATGTACGTACTCCCAATACATGTGGGAATTACTAATGAATTTCTTTCAACGACTTTTCTTCTATTCACATACATTTTTTAAACCCACATTATCTATCATATCATATTCAGTGTTGCCCTTTGGGTTATTTAGAAAGTTTTATTCGAAAAAAAGTGAAATATTCCAACAAATTATTGTTTTTTATATAAATTATTAAGTTTTGTTAAAAAAATAATGATAAATTTGATAACCTTTTTGTAGAAATTCAAATTAAAACAAATTTTTAATATTGTGGCAACACTCATGATGTATGGTATGACTTGCCATATTTTCTTTTTCAATCTATACTTCAATTTCCGTTATAAAATTTTTGTCAAATAAAATTATTGTCGTTGTTTTCTATAAAAAAAATTTATTAAATATAAAAAATTAATAAAATTGGAATATAAAAAATGTGATAAATTGAAGTGCTGCTATAAATTATATTGGCACGAACGTATTATTTGTATAAATATTTTGATTTCCTCATTTAATGAGAGTAGTCGTCCAATAGTCTACGGCTCGTCTCTCTTGAGTTGAGGTAAGTTGGCCACCAGTGTGCGAGTGGGTTTGTTTTCTCTATTTTTTTAAAATGAATTTTAGGCTTTTTAAAGAGAGAACGTATTTATCTCTCATTTCAGTTTTAGGGATAGTGTTTAAAAAGTAATCAGTTTTCCTTCATATGAAAATAAATAAAAATAACAATCCTGAACAAAAATACTATTCACAACTATGCACAACACCCAGCCAAGGGGCTGGGGTCTTGGTAGACTTCCACTGTTTCTAAGTTTCTCAATGAAACATTGAGTATCAAACGGACTTTCGTCCATCACATTTTCGTAGCGTTAACAATTGTTTCTTGAAGTAATACTCTGTATATTGTGGAGTAGGTCTATCTCTTCATTAGCCTCACTTTGGATTCCAGTCAAGGACTTTTTTTGTTTATATTTCCTTTAAGCTTCCTTAGTGTGTTACCTGCCACTTCCTGCTTTTAATTTCATGATAAATTGATTTTTGATTGCACTTCTCATGTGTCGTTGTTGTTGTTCGAGATTATGCTTGATTAGTGGAGTCACGAGATTCTCCTAATGCCTCCGTTTATAAATGCGTGAGTGCGGATACGTTTGTTTTATCCGGAATAAGTCCTAAAAGATCGATTATTTATCCGTGGATGTGAATTGAAGATGGATTCAGTCATGGTGTTGTATAAGTGCGATTGGATTTGATTTCGTTGAAACTTATTCCATTACAATACTTTGACCTTTACTATATACAAAGTCATTTAAATGACCTCCTTTGAATTGGTTGCAGCACTTGATCCGTTTGTGGTCATTTCTCTGAGATAACTAAATAAATGTTGCTTTTCAAATGATCCAACCTTAGGGAATTATCCGCGTAGGCAAAATTTTTTTCATATTCCGTAAAAAAATCTGACGATGTTATATTACATGGTCTTGTTGACCAATTAACGCTGTCAAAAGGGGCAATTATTCGTTCTGAAAACTTCACATAGAAAAAATCTAAAATAGTTCGTGCTGTGTGGCTTGTAGCACCGTCTTGTTGAAAACAAATATCGTTTAGCCTTTACTCTTTAATTGCAGGTAATAAAAACCATGGTCATACCACTCAGAATTGACGACAGCATTTCTTCCAGGGATAATTTTATTCAAAAAATCGGCATTGAAGACCTGCTGTTCTAGCACTTGCAATCAGCATTGAAAGCAAACCTGTTGCTCTGCCACCCAAGCGGTTTATATGTATACGGGGTTGTGAAATATGTTTTCACAAGTCTATCAAATTTGTTTATAATTTTGTCAATTCCTAGTATAGTAGAAGAGTCTTATGCTACACATTGGTGTTGAATTATATTTTCTTTTTGGTGAATAGTTTTATACAAAACTTCGTTATCGTGTTTATTTTAAAATAATTATTATTTTGGAGTAATAATTTCCTCTAATGGGAATCGAGCATTTTCCGGCACATTATACAAATAGAATGTAATCGATCTTCGGTTCTAGCTGGATCAGTATTCTCTGATTATTTTCTCATTGATAGTTGATTTTTCTGTGTTGCCTTATTTAAGCATTATGGAAGGTATAACTTGACAACTAGTATTCTGGTCGTCTAAATAATACAGTTAAAGATGGCAACTGAAGCTGAAATAACCTGAACGCCTTTTTAATGGTACTCAAGCAGTTTATAGACAGGAACAATTTAAAACATTCTCAATTTGTAGAACCTAAACTCACAATTTTTTTATCGCAAATTTTCCTGAAAGCCTTTTAGATGGTACTCAAGAAGTTTAAAGACGGGAACAGTTTAAAATTTTCTCAATTTGTAGAACCTAAACTCACAATTTTTTTATCGCAAATTATTTGCTAGACTTTAAATTTGAACTATGGCAACTATGCACAGAATAATTCTTTTCACTTAATCGCCTTTAATTAACTGATTAAACGTCATAAGGAAGGAGATGACAATTATTTGAAATGCCAATTAGTAACTTCACACATGTAGCATTCGTTATTGGCCCACTAAAAAAAAAAGTTAATAACTCTCGGTACCGTAGATATAACGATATATTTGAAGGTAATGTGGTGATACGAATGTACGTATGATATGTTAATTACAGAAATTTTCTATTTAAATATAAAGCTAACTAAAAATAACACTTGAACTTAAAACTGCTAAAAACAGCAGAAAAAAGAAAAATAATATGAAAAGAAGATGACAAATATAATTCATCAAAATAGAAATAAGAAAAATGAATATTAAAAATAATATCGTGGAGACGAACAAAAAAAAAAACTTGCAAATTGAATAGGCAAATCGAATTATTTCTTTTGCGCCATGCCATTTATCGTTATCTACGCTCAAACAGCATTTAAAGAAAAGAAATGGTATGGCAGGCGTCTTCTGTCTGGTGGCAAAAAAAATAAAAAAGTTTAAATTTATTTTAAGGTTCTTAAATTAATCATTTGAGCGTAAAATAATTAATAATGTGTGTGATTATGACTTTCCTAGACTGGTTGTATGAAAGATTTATTTTTAATTTTTATTGTTTTATTATAAAATTAAATAATTTTCTCATTTAGCAACTATTTTCCTGTCTAAAGAACTAAAAAAAAATGTTGTTGAATATATTCTATTACCGATCGTTTTGACTCATAAATCTTTTCCCTTTTTACAAAGTTTCATCATTTGATGTTCGCAATTGTATTTTGAAAGCAGACTTTTAAAGGAATTAAATTTTTACATTTTCTAACCTGTAAAACAAAAATTTTTGTGCACTACAAATTAAGGCCAAGCTTAAAAGCTTTAAACAAATCATTCTTAACACACTTGAAAAGATTTCCATCATTACAACCCTTCAGTCAGGATTGTGACACAGTCAGGTTCTCACATCACTTCTGTTGTGTGTGTTAATTTTATACATGAGTGGTGGGGACCTACAGTTTTAAGTCGACTACGCACACAATAGATTTTTGAGAAACTTTTCATGGCATATTTTGCCAGAAAATTGTTGAGAGGATGTCGCCGGGGAAATATTAGTTGCACATTTCGTTTTATTAAAGATGTCTGATCTGGGATTTGAACCGTGGCCTCACATCTAATAAGCTAACACACACACACACCTACTAGAAAAATTTCAGTTTAATTAATTATACATTCTTTTAATCAGCAGCTCTTTACTGCTTTAAAGAAATCCTTGTTCCTCTTGGCCAACATTTAGTATATTTTCTGGCTTTAATGTGTAGTCATAGGAAGCCCCTAACTAGCTCTCGATTCGTTAAGCATATCCAGTAAAGAGATTATACTCAGTAGTTACAACATTACACGCATGTATTCTATACCAATTTATTAGTAAATGACCTACGAATCAAAACCTGTAAAGCTTTATCCTGTATCGTAAATTCTAAATTATTTTAGTTTACACCATGGAGTGGTCTTATAACAACAACCGTATCGTTGTCGTAGTGCCATTTAAGTGTGATAAGAGAAAATATGATGTTTTCAAAACACTTCACCTGCCCGGGTTTAATTGCATAAAACTGTTAGAGTTGACTGGAGATGTTACATACCGACACCGTTTGTGTTTTTCACAGTTCGAATGCCGACAGCCGTCAAAGCTATCAATCTACGAATTGCGTGAAATATGCTTTGTAAAACAAAAATCATAGTCCGGGAAATGAATGACGTACGAAATATTTGTTAAAAATATATTATTATTATATATTATATTATTTATTTTAACGATTTCATACATTTAATTCACATTTTGGAGGTGTGTGTTACATTTTACATCTTAATTAAGGGATTCGGTTGTTATTAATCGTTATTCTATTCATGCCCTAATAAGTAGTTGCATTAAATTGTAATTCAGAACTCAATACTATGAACAGTGTAACCTTGTTAGAAGGAATCAATTAAAATTTAATCACATACAATTGAAATTACACGGTCTTCGGAAATATACAGGCACGTAAGCCAAATCCATGCAGTCGAAAGGCAAAGGTTCCAAAATGAAAAAAAAAACTCTTCCAGACTTCTCACTGAACAGTTTGACATCCTCAGCTGCCTATAGTTATGAATAGAAATTATTTGAAAGATTTTCTTATTTTAATTTATTTTAGTACGAAATCTATAAATGACTTCTTTTTCATTCTAACTAAGTCCTTTGACATTGAAGTTCCGAGAGGACTGCTTCTGTTTTTACAAGATCGCTACGTACATTTTTATTGTAACCAGGTTCCCTTGTACTTTATTGCTTTTCGTTTTATAATTCATAGGCGATTTCTCTAAATGATAACGAATGCGTTTATCATATAAAAAAATACAAAATTGCTCTTAACGATAACTATTTATTTTAATATGGTAGATAATCGATAATTTTGTCTAATTACGTTTAAATTTCATGTGACACAACGTAAATCAAATTGACTTTGAGTTACAACAGAAACGTCACTGGCTAAATTTAAATATTATCTCTTTAGACATACGTATTCCCATAAGGAACTAGTGAATGTTTCTAATCGATACCATGGCAATAATAAAAAAAATAAAAATTTTTATCACGTCTAATGCGTATAAAAACATATTTTTTATGTAATTTTTATAGTTATTTTTAAATGATTTAAGCAATAGAAACAAACAAGATTTACATTGAATAATATAAACATTAGAATATTTTATGGGGGTGTGCCTTCCCCCCATTGGAAAGCAAGTTCGCGTTTTGTGTGGCATTATACTACATTGTAGAAAAACTTACAACCTAAAATTGTAAAATTAAAAACAATTTGTTTTTATGGTACTATTTATGGTACTTTTTCTAATTTAAAAAGTACTTTTACTAAATTTGTAAATTATTTCCAAATCTTATGGTACTTTGTTATCGAAATTAAATTACATACATAATTTGGTCATTACAACCCTTCAGTCATGGTTACGACCTAGTTTCTCACACCACTTATGTTTTGTGCGCTAATTTTATACAGGAGTGGCGGGACCTACAGTTTAAAATCGACTCCGAACGACAAATTTTTTTTTTTCATGACAATTTTATTTACGCTCAGAGTTTTTGACCGAAATCTGCTGAGAGGAAGTCGCCGAAAATTTTTTTTCATATTTTCGTTTTGATATCTGAGCTGGAGTTTGAACCGTTGCCTTACGTCTAATAAGCCAACAAACCACCTACTAGACTACACCGACTACAAATCGAATTACATCCAATCTATATAACAGAAAATGCTTGCCACTCAGCAATCTTCTGACAAATGTTCAGAGAGTAACTCCATGAACAGCTTAACAACAACATCGTTCGGAATCGACGTTAAACTGTCAGCCTTGAGATTCATGGATAAAATTAACATACTCATAATGGGTGGTATGATCCTGACTGAAGGAGTATAGACAACAGAACAATTCCATGTATAGCGAGATAGAATTTATTTTATCCTTTTTATTGCGTATTAAGTATGTTTTTTACGATTAGGAGTGGTCGATTATAGTTATGAAGTTGAATTAGTTTTATTTTACTTTTTTTTTTTATTTTTTTTTTTTTTTTTTCTAATTTTTTTTAATTATTTATTAAACAATTCTTTATTTTATTTCTTTTTATTTTAGTTTTAACATCTTGGGTTTTTTGGTTTTGAACATTTTTGGCCGCGCTTAAAAATAAAATCGATTTGTTTGAACAAAATGCCAGTAAAAAATCTTTTTTACCGCTTTCAACCGGCCCCCTTGTATATCGTATTGATTCTATCGATATGTTACTTCAGTGTCCAATTGATTTTAAGCCATTTAACACACGCACTCACCTTGTTAATGGCTTCGTATCATATGTTGTGCAATATATTCGCGTTGGCAGGCAGTATTGTAACCATAAAGGTAAGTTTTTAAATTTTGTTGTTGTTGTTGTTGTTGTTTTTTCTTTTATTTTTATAAATTGTAGGCTTTTTTACTTAAACAAAGAAATAAAATTATGGCCATTTATCAAATTTAATTAGAAGAAATAAAATAAACAGATAAACAAAGCAACCATGGCTTAAATTAAATGTAACAAATTCATTAATTCTATAAGGAAATGGTTTAAATCACCATTTCCATCATATCAAGAACGAGTTAGTATCAAATATTGTAGTGGAAAGAGACAATGAAAACTACTTTTTAATTGTAACCTTTAAAAAAATCTAATGGTTTAAACCAGTCTAATTAATATTGATAACCTACAGCACTATCTGACCATAAAGAACACCTTTACTGTTCACCAAAGTATAATTAACATGAGGTAACACAGGTAGCTGGAGAAAAATTCGGTTTAAAATCTTATTTTTGTTCTGTTCCTTCTAAGCAAGCACGATAGTAATCTTTTGTCTAATTTTTTTATGTCAGAATCGATACAGCTATTCTTATAGACCTCCAGTCGACGATAATTCAACAAACTTTAAAAATTTTCTTAAACGTTTTTGACGTGGATACCTCAATCGATCGGCAAATACAGTGTTCTTTTTGGTATTTCGATTACTCTAACCTAAACTTTGCTCCACACTATTTATAGTCATAAACGAGGGAAACTAATCGAAGATCCCCATTTCGTTCGTCCTAGTGTAGAAAGTCGAAAAAGAAAAAATAAAAAGAAATAAGACCGAAACAGATGCAAATAAAGAGTAAACAGTAGGACCAGCTTTGTGAGGACAGTCGTCCTTACCTCATCCAGTGTTATTCTTGAAAAGCTTCAAGAGAATCTTAAAAAAGTACCCATCACTACATATTCAATCGTAATCCACTAACAGCTGAATAATCACAGATTAGATGCCACACCACACTGTTCTCTAAGAAACCTAGTTAGTTAGTTTAAATTCCCAAGACACAAACCATAAATTTCAGCAGGGTTACCTTTGGCAAATTCTGATGTTAACAGAACAATGTTTAAACTTAAATAGTGACAACAAGTATGTTATTCTCACGTTTTGCAATTATTTAGTACTATTCACATACAATTAAGTCGCCGTAGTCTAGTAGGTAGTGTGTTAGCTTATTAGACGAAAGGCCAGGGTTCGAATCCGAGTTCAGACATCAAAAACGAAATATGAAAAAATATTTCTTCGGCGGCTTCCTCTCAGCAGATTTCTGATAAAAACTCTGAGAGTAAATAAAATTGCCATGAAAAGTTTCTCAAAAATCTGTCTTTCGGGGTCGACTTTAAAATGTAGGTCCCGCTACTCATGTATAAAATTAGCTCACACAACATAAGTAGTGTGAGAAGCTAGACCGTAATCCTGACTGAAGGGTTGTAATGGCCAATTATGTATGTATTCACATATAAAATTTAATTCTCATTATGATTATTATTATTTGTAAATAACAGTACTGAAATGCATTGGATGGTTGGTTGGGAATGGAGGGCGTCAATTTTCTTCAAATCCCAAATTAATCCAGCTGTCCCACTACCGTGGTTCGAAAGAGGACCCTCTGGACTACCATTTGCTTATAGTCGGGTAGTTATATATTCCATATATTCCAAAATGCCCACTGAATTTTTCAGAAAATTTTCAAGCAAAAGTTAATTTTCTCAATGCCATATCTCTTTATATGTGAATATATTGCCGATTCTATTAAAAGGCCTTGGAACCTTGCTTGAATATGGTAAGATAGAAAGAATATGGTACTCAAAGATCTAGTATATATCCTGAAATTAGCTCCAATACAAGTGGGACTGGTTCAGATGGATACTGTTAAATAGCTAACAGTGCTCTGTTAAGGGTAAATTTTGTTTTGACATGAGCAAATTTTGCTTGTTAACGCCAAATGTGGCGATGCTAAATTTTCTGGATTGCGTATTGGATTTTAAAATTCGAATTTAATTTATTTATAATAAAAAAAATAATGGTTTTTATTTTTCGATAAGCAAACTATTATAAAATATTCCGATTTATTCTTCTGCTTATACTTTATTATCGTTTTCAATTTGGTAAGAGCCTATTTTTTTTTATTACGGACGTTTATTGAACCAAATGCATACCAAATATTTGTTTAACCTTTGGATAACCAAATTTAAATTACATTTTCATACAAACATTAATATGGCTGATCACGTTTTAAGTATTTTGAAAAAAAAAAATCGGAAAAAAATGTTTGAAAATAAAAAAAAAATTCAAAACATTAAAGGTCGTTTACACTACTGGTCATTGGCCCATTTTTTTATTACAAAATTATTGACAATAACGAAACATTTGCAACAGTTTTAGACCATAAATAAAGCCTCACAATTCAAGGTTAATGTTTCAAATCAAATCAAATTGAGTTTTTTTTTTTGGTAACAAAAATGCAAATTTCAAAATATTTTTTTTATGCAAAGGCCTGTAATAAATAAGACTTAATCAATAAAAATAATTCCATAAATTATAAAACAAATTAAAAATAAACCACAATGAAATAAATTTCATATTTGAAATACCAATAGAAGCGGAAAAAAAAGCGAAACTGACTGGCCCATACTATTCATTTTTAACATCACGTTTCGATTTTTGTGTTTGTTTTTGATTTCGCTTTCCTACAAACCAGAAATCCGTGCGGTAGTTACAATTGCTCGTAAATAGTTCGCGTTTCCCTAGCCAAGTAAAATATATAGAAAAAAAGGTCGCTATGTTTATGACGGTTATAATTTTGTTTTAACATTTCATGGGATTTAATTCATGCCTACTACTCTACTTTTCTTTTTTGTTTTAGTATTACATAAATTTGTTTACAATTTGTTGTTATTGTTGTGTTATTTGTAATTGTTGTATAGTTTTTTTTTTCTACAAACCACAATAGAAAACTGTTTTCCACCAACAATGAGCTTCCAGTTGCTTAGAGGTGCTTAGTCAAGCGTTAAAACTGTTTTTTGATTATTTTAAAGTAGAACCTTGATAAAAGCAATTGGAAATTATTTCACATTTTTTTCTAATAAATTATTGGACTCACTAAGGCTAAGGGAGGCGAAAGAGCAATTTATAGTTGGCAGCATTAATTTAAAAACAATTGTTTGAATTATTGTAATTTGAAGTTCCTAGGCATCTCATGATTTCGTATGTTTGCTTCCAGCGTAAAATATTCAGGGCTTTTGGGGAACTTCGAGGGTATCTCCCAAGCTGAAGGCTACACCATCCATTCATCGAATTCAACTAGAAAAGACAAAAACCAAAATTGTTAACAGTGCTAATGTTAAAGTTAACAGAACAATGTTAAGTTGTTAACAGGAAATACAAAAAATATTTAAGGAAGAAATCACCCAAATATACAATTCCATTCTGAAAATTGAAAAACACAAACAAAAAACGCATTATTTGTTTGAACAATATCTGGGTAGAATGATCGATATTGTGGAAAAATGGGACTTACTACAGATATCCCACTATACATAAATTGTAGCCCAAGGTGTCCCTAATAAAACCCAAGAAGTGGTATATCCCAAATAATTTTGGAACTTGAGATATTAGACCTGAAAAATTCACTATGTTAACATAGTACAGTGTCTGGGTAGAATGAGAGATATTGTAGAAAAATGTGCAGGTATCCCATCATATACAAATTGTAGACTATGGTGTCCCTAATAAAATCAATAAGTGGTATATCCTTCTGATCATTTACTTATTCCTCTTTAGATCTTAGGTCTTCAACAAGATGTGTTATTTCTACTGATTAAAGAACGTAAAAGCTGCCAAGTCGATAATTCTATCTTATAATCTTATCTAAGATCTATCAATTATCGATAACTATGGTTTGACAGCTGAGAATGTGACGACATTTCTCGTTTAACACGAGGTCAACGTGTCCAAATTGTGGAAATTTTGTTTAAAAAATAATAAATTTGTTCCTGAAGTTCATAGAGCACTTGCTCACCTATTTTACGGTCAACATAATCATTTTCAAACTATTTTCAAATGAATAACATAAAGAAGACAAAAAAGATATGAGTACTAGAGAGAATATTGCTGATGTAGTGTAAAGCCTTGCAAGTCATTATCGTTATGCCGACCAAATCAAAAATTTGACTGATCGCATGGACATATGCCGGGTAGAATATTTAAAAAATAGATGCCATGAAATTGTTTACCGAATTACAATGTGAAATAACATTTAATGTCAACCCTATTTATTTTGTCTCGTATTAATAAGTTCCATTGAAAAAATAACCATTATAATTGAATGTCTATAGTTTTGGAAAATGGAAGCTAAAATTTAAATCTCTTATAACTAGTATTGCCTGTACAATTAAATTCACATGCATGGTAATTAATACGATACGTCATTATTAGTCTAATGCTAATATTGTTGTTGTTATTGTCGTATTTTTTTTTAAATTTGAATTAAACATCGATTGGAAGAGATACAACTTGATTTTAACGCAGAAATGGAAATAAAATTATAGTTTTCAGTCTGTGTGCGTGTGTGTGTATAGTATGTGTATGTAAGCCAAGTTTTTTTTACACACACTGTAATTTATAACTTTACCTATTTTTTCAAGTGGAAAATTGCCAAGTTTATGGTGTACAATTCAGTAAATTGTGTGAAAAATAAATTGTTTTGATTTGAATACAGTGTCACCATATAATCCTCGTATAATTATGATCAAAAAAAAAAAAAAATAAATAAATAAC
>QOCX01000150.1:122828-151910 GCA_005959815.1 Sarcophaga bullata
ACCTATTGAGCTGAATAGGTATTGGATCAAGCATTCCAAAACAGTTTTCCGTATGGTCGGGTCACGATTGAGATCGGAGATATAGCCGACGTAGCTAACTTTTTTATACGAACAAACAAAATGCTCTATATAAATCGTGAAAAATTCGATCAAATTTAAAAAGGTGCGGTTTTCTGACCTATTGCGCTGGATAGGTATTGGATCAAGCATTCCAAAACAGTTTTCCGTATGGTCGGGTCACGATTGAGATCGGAGATATAGCCGACGTAGCTAACTTTTTTATACGAACAAACAAAATGCTCTATATAAATCGTGAAAAATTCGATAAAATTTAAAAAGGTGCGGTTTTCTGACCTATTGAGCTGGATAGGTATTAGATCAAGCATTCCAAAACAGTTTTCCGTATGGTCGGGTCACGATTGAGATCGGAGATATAGCACTGTTAACTTAACTAACTAAAAATTTGGAAAGGGAGGAAAGAAAATCGATCAAAAATCGGTAAAATAGGGATAAACCAGAGCAAAAATGAAAGTAAACGAAGTTAACCTTTCAATTTTACAAAAAACAAAAATGTACAAAGAAACAATTTGCTTATTTTACCAAATATGCCCTCTATAAATTGGAAAAATTTCGATAAAAATTAAAAAGGTGCGGTTTTCTGGTGAGAAGCTAGGCCGTAATCCTGACTGAAGGGTTGTAATGGCCAATTATGTATGTATGTAATCTAGCTAACAAAGCTAGAGAATCAGAAGATGATAAATTTGAAAAATCCAAGGCCTTTATGGGCACTGAAAACCGAGTTAAAGGTGTGGGCTAAAATGCAATGCAGAGGGGCAACAACGCAACGTTCAAATTAACGAAGTATTACAACGCTTTGCAGTTACCTAGATATGATGAAGAGCTAAAGCCTGGTAAGTTTGAATAAAAGTGAACAGCGCAGAATGATAGAAGTCCTTAGAGACACTCCACATTACACATTTGAACCACGTGGGTACAGCGTTAGTAAGAAGGGTAGGATCTCAGTATTTTATGAATGACGCTGAACGTTACTCCTTTAAGCGAATTGGCGGAAATTTGGAAATATACGTTCTTTGTATCGAGTATTATAAATTTATGGGGTTGGCATCTCTCAATAGTGAGTGGCCAACAACTTGACACCATGGAACTTATCCTAATGAGGCTTGAGATAAACTGTAGATGGCGTTGTCTTCCATGCAACCATCTGACCTGTCATGTGTACATGTTAGCTGGCAACTCGAATGGGTTTGAAGTATACCGCTATGCAGCTGCTGCCACAATGGATTGAAATTAAACGTGTTTTGCGATTGAAATTCATCATCAAATCAATCCATCGTTTTTGAGTTTGATTTGTATTCTCAAAACAATTGTTTTGCATTACATGTGCCCCGAATATTTCCATTTTCATTTTTATTTTTCTTTTTTTCATAAATTTTCTTTTCTTATAAATTTTTTCTGTTGAAATTATTAATTTTCACAATTTTTTCTTGGCATTTTTTTTGTATGATTTCGTTAATATTTGTTGCAACTGGCACATGCTTTCATTTGACCCACTGGCCTGCAAGTATAATTAACAGCAGCATCAGCAGCATTTCAATGAAAAGAAAGGCCCACCATCAGAAGTAACATGTTCAGGTCGAATTGAATGCGTTCGTAAACAAATATTGAAAGAAAATCAATCACAAAAAAAAAACCACACCACAAAAACAACAACAAATTCATTAAGATAAGGTCATTACAAGAGGAAAAAAACGAAATATTTTTCAAGTTTAAAGCCAAAGGAGAGAAGAATTACTTACACCATCTAGACTTTAATTGTTTATGGGGGCCTATTTCAAATATAAATAAAATCGAATACATCATTTGCAGCTTGAGCGTTTGATTCATTAATTCTTTAGCGATTTGGGGTAGTGTACAGAGGCCCTGACCCAAGACAAAACATGCACTTTGTCAACGGCAGAAGATTGTTTGTTTAAATCAAGATAGCGAGGGAACGGCATCAAGTAAGTGGATCCGTAAATTTTTAAATTTTCCACCATTGAACTGAAAGAGCAACACTGCTCAATGCTGCATCGTTTAGTGGATGTTTGACAGCCATTGACAGCTAGGGCTACCATGTGCTTTAAGAAGAAAATTGGAAATTTTTGGCGAAAAGCCTATTCTAGGTTAGTTTGAATGAATAACTCCCTGTAGAATGAATAACTCCCTTGGATTGGATAAAAACTCGTTGTAATACCGAATATTATAACTGCTGGATGCAATTTCCTAACCATCATGATAGTTTTATGGAGATACGGATCCTATTCAAATCACCTTTCAATAGACACTGAAATCTGAGTGCCCGAAAATCGTTACCAAGTGATAGATAAGATACTCGGAAATAAACTCTTATTCCTCTTTGTTACAGCTTCTGGTTGGTATTTCTTAACCATCTTGAGATTTTTATAAAGCTATGGATTTTATCCAAAACATCTTTGACTAGAGAATTAATACCGAGTGCCCTAAAATCGTTCCCAAGTGCCGGAGAAGATATTCTGAGATAAACTCTTAATCCACGTCATTAAAGTTTCTGCAGAAGTCCTACTTACTTACTTTATTTGTTATTACAACCCTTTAGTCAGGATTACAACCCAAGCTTCCATGTAGTGTGCGTTAATTTTATTCATGAGTGTCGGTACACTACAGTTTAAATTTGACTCCTAACAACTGATTTGAGAAACTTTTCACGACAATTTTATTTACACTCGAGAGTTTTTACCAAAAGACTTGTGAGAGGAAGTCGCCCTTTTTCACGTTTTGTTTTAACATATTTTGAGATGTCTTAGCAGGAATTTCAACCATTGGCTGCCGTCTAACAAGCCAACACATTAACTACTAAACTATGGCAACTTCTTTAGCTTTAAAGAAGAATCTAAATTCTACACTATTAGGTCCTCTTTTAATTACTCTGTGTGCTTACGAATACATTTCTGAACTATGTGTGTGAAGTTAGCTACGAAAGTTATATTCTTTTTTTTACAGTGAATGTTATGTTAACAGACCTTGAGTCGCCGTAGTCTAGTAGGTAGTGTGTTGGCTTATTAGACGAAAGGCCAGGGTTCGAATCCCCGGTCAGACATCAAAAACGAAATATGAAAAAAATATTTCTTCGGCGACTTCCTCTCAGCAGATTTCTGGCAAAAACTCTGAGAGTAAATAAAATCGCCATGAAAAGTTTCTCAAAAAATATCTGTCGTTCGGAGTCGACTTTAAACTGTAGGTCCCGCCACTCATGTATAAAATTAGCACACACAACATAAGTGGTGGCTTTAATGGGAAAAGAGTACGAGCGTTATTACTTTCCAGGGCCTGTGAACGTCGGATATTGTCACATGGAAAAATCTTGGGTGCAGATGTGGATATAGAGAGACACTCCTACAGTTTTCTTTCATATGAAACTAAAGAGTATTTAGAGTTAGAGATGAGAGGACTCAGTCTAATTAGGGCCACATGCTATCACAATAGATTTAAAAGTCTCACTGTCTCAAATTGGATAGACCGCACACCGTCCTGGCCGACACTAAAGTTGTTATTGTTTTGTAGCAGCAGCCGCATTAAATAGCTATATTAGCCCTTTCCTCTCCCCCCTCTCTTAATTCTTGTGAAATAATTTCATGCCTTTATGATAAGTAATAACGTTTGGGCTCGTTGCACATCACTTACAGACAGACTACGATAGAATGTATAGAACGAAAGCAAAAAAATAATGAATAAATGGAAGAAAAACGGTTATATTTGTTTATAATTTTATTCTTAATTTAACAAATTTTCATTTTTCTTAGCAGAAAAACCAAGAAAAGCCAAAGAAGAAGCAAATTTACCGCTTTTGAAACGTGCATAGAGCACTCCGCTTAAATTTCCATTTCTTTTACTGCTGGCAACGTTAAAGGTTTCCAATAGAATTGAGAAAAAAAACAACATACACACACAGAAGAAGAAATAAAGAACAGAAAAGAACAGAACAGAACAGAATGGAATGAAAAGCAATTATTATTACCGTAATAAGCCATTAACCCTATGCCATGCAAGACAACAGATTGTACGTGAATTAAACGTACGTTTCACATGCGTTATTAGACAATTGCTGTCTTGAATAATTCAACGTTAATAAGTTTGTAATTAAAGAAGTTAACGTTTAGCTACGTATAGGAATTTGTTGTGTTTTTTAGATCGTAATAATTTGTAATAAAAAATTATAATAAAACTTATAATCAAAGCTAATTAGCAGACATTAGAGTTTAGTATTGGAATAAAGGTACTCACTGACAAGCGACTTACTTGGGCGCTGACAGTTGTATCCACAATTCTAGACTACTGGCAATAAGAACACTCTCGTAATGCTCCTAGAGATTAGAAATGTAGTCTCCTAAAGCTATTTACTGACGAAGGATTTGATGCAAACCGTAACACTCCTGAGAGAGGAAAAATTGAACCAATTAGAGCAGAATTGGGCAAGTCTCTGGAGGCTTGACGTGTACCCGGATTTATTTGTTTACTAAGGAAGATAAAGCAACATATTGTAAGGTTCCCTGTCTCCTTGGCAAGAAAATGGAATAAACACGAAGTACGTTTTCTGAAAGCATGAGAGAAAAAACAAGAAAACAGAGCTCAAACTACAATAACAAAACTGCATAGAAAGATCACAAAAAGAATAACAATAACAAATCAAAGATAATGTTCTAGAAGTTACCAGACTGCCATTAAATGATGTATAAATAGAGTGAAAGGTAACACTACCAGTTGGTAGTAGTAAAAAGAACGCCTTAGGAACACTGTTAAATAACAGCCAGTGAAGTTTGATCTTGAAAATAAGAGAATCGTTAATAGCACGATTGATTGGTAATGCGGTAAGGTAAGTCATTTCCCTTATTTCAAAATCTATTCTCGTTTCTGAGGAGGTAAAAACGTAACAATAATTAAACGATTTTCAACATCGTATCTGAAGTGTAAATAATAGCTCGAGAAAAGGCATATAAAGGCACTTCGATGTTGGTCCATAAGCACCATAGCTTCTAAATGCGAGAGTAATACACTGGATCTACAAAAGCGTAAGTGGCATCACTAAAAAAAGAGCAACATTAAATTGTAACGAAGGCTTCAAAGCATATGCCACTTGGAAATAATGATGCGATGAGGACAATGTCAGCTAAGGAACGGAAACGATGCTATTCATCCAACCAATTGAAATACAAGTTCTATATGAGAAGACTCTCACGTTGTGGCCGAGCCAAAATATGATGAAATGAAGTAGTCGGATCATGGAACATATCATCAGAATATATTTGAGAAACTGGAAAATAGTACTGAACTGAGTTCCTATATAACAAAAGCAAATACCAGACCATTTCCGTCTACGTAACCTTTATACCAGAGTAAGTAAGAAGGGTGTGATACGACATGCATTATTTGGAAATTAAGAGGATATAATCTAGTATCCTATAGGCAAAAAATTATAAACTTGTCTTGGATCGCCAGCTTATAATTTCCTAGAGTAGCGTTAGGTTTGTAGCCCTTTGGTAGTAATTGCCGCCTATATGGGGTATGAATCTCACATTATCCTTTGGTATTTTTGGAGTGGTCTAGTAGGTAGTGTATTGGCTTATTAGATAAGTGGCCAAGATTCAAAACCAAGGTTAAATATGTCCAACAAAACGAAATACGAAAAAAAAATTATTTCTGCGGCGACTTCCCCTTAGCAAATTTCCGGCAAAAACTCTGAGAGTAAATAAAATTGCCATGAAAAGTTTCTCAAAAATTTGTTATTCGGAATTGTGATGTGAGAAGTTAGGTTGCAATCCTTACTAAAGGGTTGCAAGAACCAATTATGTATGTATGTATGTGTGTATGAGATACTATAGGCGTTGATATATGTCAAAATGATGGACTATAGCTAGACTAATCTAAATGGTTTTGGTACTAGGAGATTACGGTAAACTGTGGTATCACAATGGGTCGTATGGGTCTCAGTAGTGTCCACAAAACACCCGACCTACCTACCTGGGGTATCATTGTACTAAAATGAGCCTTTTGATCATATTGATGCAAAAAATAACCTCAAAACTTGATAGCCATTATCATTGGCAGTCCGAGCCTCTTCATCAGAAGCTCCGGATGGTTTCGGTACTAGGAGATTACAGTAAACTGTGGTATCACTATGGGTCGTAAGGGTCTCAATAGTGTCCACACAACAACCAACCTACCTATCTGGGATATCATTGTACTAAAATGAGCCTTTTAATCTAAAATTCTCAACTTGGGGAATCCCTCAAAAAACGTACAAGCTTATAATTGACAATGCAATCATGGATACTCTCAAAACTGGACGGTTTCTTCTCGGAAGCGATTATCTTGGCTCAAAAAATATGCTCAAAACTTGATACCCTTTGTCATAGCCAGTCCGAGCCTCTTCATCAGAAGCTCCGAGTGATGTGAGAAGCTAGGCCGTAATCCTGACTGAAGGGTTGTAATGGCCAATTATGTATGTATGTCGAGCGGCCTATAATTTAACATCAACTCTGAACGACAAAATTTTGACAAAACTTTTCATGGCGATTTGAGGCCCAGAAACTACATACTAGGTTACGGCGACATAACATCGAGATTAGGTTAATTTAGGGGACTGATCCCTTCACTTAGACCAGCGTTATTATTGTATAATCTTCCCTATAGGAAACCAATCTGAGTCCAGAATAAATCTTATTATTGAACAATCTTTATATAGGAGAGCCTAGTCAACAACCTAAAAGGTTAGCAGCAGGTCACTGAAACATAATGTGAAATGTGGTTCTTCTGGCAGTGTTTTCTTCTATCTGCAGCCCACAGCTTATGCCGATGTCATTAGATGGCCTTGTATTTAAGAACAGAAGTGAATCAGTACTCTTATTATCATTATAAGTCCAGCAGAGTTCAGTAATATTGTACGTACCTTCCTGCTCCCAACAAGGTTGTCTCTATACAACACTCCTAGAATAGCTAGTTTAACTAAAGCGATCGGAAATCCTATCCTATCGGCAGTTATGAGCGCCATGCCAGCTCTAACTAGTTCAGCAACAATGCAATTTTCAAAGACAACTCTATGTTCTGGGGCCTATACTTTAAAATGATCCACAATTTCCCTGAAAAATCATCAGCATTAATGAGGGAGATCTGACTTTAAAGCGACGATAATCTCGGAATCATTATCCAACCTGAAATTCTTAGATTTTCTTGGAAAAATATTTTCAACAGCCTCTCTTTGTCTTCCGATGACTGCAGTTTGAGTCTGATAAGCATACAACAGTGCGAGAAATATCTGTATTTGAAGAACCTTTCACTAAAGATTCGAATATGGTGGATTTAAGGGCTGGATATCCATAAAGAAAGTGAACTGAAAAAATCTTGTCTCCTCCACCACTTAGTCATAGGTATGTGGTGAGGAGAGGTTGTTATATTATAGGACATTTCAATCGTTCAGTATACGATAATTGCAATCACCACGCCTCTTCTATTATAACAAATGAGTTAGGCAGAGCCTTTATAATGTATTTTTATCGGAAAAGTCTAAAACCCTGCAGTTAGAATTTGTAATAGAAGAGAACACCCAGTAATTATAGGAAAGACCTGCTCTAATTAACATTTTAGGTGATACTAACTAGGCCAGAAGGACGTTCGATTGTATTGCACCCACCACTGGACACAGCTTTTAAGACTTTCTTGTAATTAAGACGTCTGTCACACTATCCTTTAATATGTCGACAATACTTCTGTTTATCCGTATACATTCTACTCTATAGAGGCTCTACTGTATTCCACTATTTTTTTTCTTAGCATTCGTCATAGAATGTCAGAAATTTGGACTTAAACTGTGTAGCATTTTAAAATTTCAAAGTCTACTCTACCCTAGTGTATGCATTTCCCTTTTTACTAGACGCCTGTCGCTTTCATTATGTTTCACTGTGTTTATTTCTAAAATTTTTTCTCGTGTACCCAATACATCATTTTATTTTTGAACAAGAAAAAAAGCACAGAAAAAAACCCCACAAAAAAATGGGTATAGCGTGTAGTGGGAGGTGGTAGGCACTCTTTCTGGATAAACAAGCTGGCGCTAAATGTTTATGATTGTAACGTAAGAAAAAGAACAACAACAAAACATAGAAAGAAAAAATATCACAGGAAACGAACTATAAAAACGCACTCATGTGTCAAATTTAATAATGCTTTTAAAAGTTTATGAATTTTCCATAAATACCCCTAAAATCCCCAAACACCCTCCCACAACCTATTAACCCAACCACTCTACTAATACAGCAACCACGGAGAACATAAAGGAGTAAACGTATGAGTATGAGAGTGTAAATGACCTGATTAAGATGGAATTTTTTTTTTGTTTTGTTTTTGTTTTCCTTTTAAACATTAAAAGAAATTAAAAGTAAATAAAAATTAAGTTTTTTTCTCTGTTTTGTTTTCTTCTAATAGAAACGGATTACATCACTGATTAAACAGTGTAGCCAACTTGGAATATTTTTCATTTTTTGTGAGTGTGATTGTGTTCAGTGGAGTATTTTTTTGGGCATGAGGTTATTGATCGTATTTTTTTCTAATGGATATGTGTTAATAGAATAGTGCTACTAAATGGAAATTATACTACGAGGGCAGGTTAATAAGTTAGTTAACTTCTGTCAAAATTTGAGTAAACCGTGTCATTTGATTTATCTTAAACAGTTATCGTTTTGTCAAGAGTACTGCCAAAACTGAATTCTGTTTGGAAGAATACTCTCTCAAATCAAGACTGTGTTTGCTTAATACTTAGAAAGTTCGTCAGTCGGATACTCAGCCTGAATTACAGAGTGTGTATACCGTTGGGAAACCAAGCGATAATCATCGTTCATCATACTAAGATTAGTAGACGTCTCTAGGCGACTGAAAATCGACGTGGATGAAATATTTATCACACAAGGGTCCTGATAAAGTATGGGACTAGAAAGCAGGGAATACCCATTAAAGCGACATTTCTTCTCAATGCCATTGAGAACATTCAATACGTATAAAGGGATCTGGAAAATATAGTGCAGTGCACCTCGTAAAGGACTACTGCAAATCGTCACTGTTGGATTTAGATGATATGGAACTGTGGGTAGCGGAATTTTATATGGAATCGGTTGGCATATTTCAATAAACCCAGGCGCGATATTATACCGTACTTTCCAATAACAAGGCTGTTCTCATGACACAAAATTCCAACGTATTGAACTCGAAGACGGTGCGTAGCTGTCGCAGATATCTCAATATCACCATATCACTAGCTAGTCGCCGTAGTCTAGTAGGTAGTGTGTTGGCTTATTAGACGAAAGGCCAGGGTTCGAATCCCGGTCAGACATCAAAAAAACGAAATATGAAAAAAATATTTCTTCGGCGACTTCCTCTCAGCAGATTTCTGGCAATAACTCTGAGAGTAAATAAAATTGCCATGAAAAGTTTCTCAAAAAAATCTGTCGTTCGGAGTCGACTTTAAACTGTAGGTCCCCATCTTATATAAAATTATGCATTCTATTTCTATCTTTATATCTATTATCGAGACAGTAATTAAACTTTGGAATGGAAAAACTTAAAGCTGCCTTTATATATAATTGTTGCAGAAATCAAATGGTTAGTCCATTTCCGCTGTGGGGAATCTCAATATTGTTCTCGCAAAGCCTAGTGCGCTTGACTATTCTCTGCTTGACTCTGGCTTGTTATACTACGTAATGATCACAAGGTCTAAGTTACGCAGCTCGTAATAATTACAAAATAATTAAAAAAAAATCCTTTATACAACAATAACTTGAAATTATCGCCTGTCGTTAAACGCTATCATTATAAATCTGCTATGCTGGCGACTGTAAATTCTTTCTTTGGTATTTATGGGACATGTAGACCATTTGATGATCTAAAATGTTCAAATTTTTATGTTAATATTGGAAACTAAAGATAAACAATCGTCGTTTTTTGCATTGCCAAAAAGACAGAAGAAAAAATTTTTCAATAGTGATCAGGGAATAAATTAAAAATGGAACAAATTTTTAGTTTTTTGTTTTAACTTTATGGTGCAATTAAACAATTTTGTAAATAATTTTTTTATGCAAATTATGCAAGCAATAAAACTAAAGAATTTTGTTTAAAAAATGAAAGAAAAATTTTCCAAAAAAAAAAAAAATTTTATTGGTGTTCCAATTTTGTGTCACACTGTACATGGGTATAACAATATTTGTTTATAATTATTATTGCTTATTTTCTTGATTTTTTTTTTTGACTAATAAATTTGCCTAATTTCTGTGTCTGTATTTGTGTTATTTTAATTATGAAATTTGTTGTTATTGTTTAAAAACAAAACAAAAACAAAAAAAAAAGATTTTTCAACAGAATTTGTAAAAGACATAAAACACCTGTTGATAATGATATTTTTTGTTTAAATGATTGATTTTTTATTTTTTTAAATTTTTGTTTTGAAAACAAATTATTTAACCAAACAAAACAACAAAACAACAAACAATAAAAGCCTAACAAATATGGTTAATTTATTAATAGACGAAGAGAGAAAAAAAACGTCCATCAATATGACGGAGGAATTCCGCTCACTAATCGTTCTAAAGTCTAGATTTTACATTATTTTTTAAGCGGAAAACAATATTGCTTTCGAATTTAAAAATAAAAGTTTAAATCATTAACGAATTTTAATGAGATTTTTCTATTTTTTTTCTTTTTCTTTAAAATTCAAGAGCAAATGTGACAGACAGTCGGTTAATAAAGTTGGCAATTCAGAAATTTTGGAATTTTTGTAAGCAAAACTACTTCAAAAGGATGGCCCTCGTAAACTGATCATTGCAACCCTTTAGCCAGGATTACAACCTAGCTTCTCATACCACCCCTGTTATGTGTGGGTTAATTTTATTCATGCTTCGAGCGGCATCGGCAAATGCAACCAAAGTGTTGTAAAATAAGTGATCCAACAATACTAAAAGACGATAAATTATTTACCCGGTGGCTCCTCACAGCAGATTTCTGACAAAAACTCTGAGAGTAAATAAAATTGCCATGAAAAGTTTCTCAAACAAAACGAAAAAAAAATCTGTCGTTCAGAGCCGACTTTGAATCCCGGTTCGACCACTCATGTATGAAATTAACACACAGAACATACGTGGTGTTGAGAAGCTAGGTTGTAATCTGGGTTGAAGGGTTGTAATGATCAATTATGTATCTATTACGCTGTCGCTAAGGATATTATACAGAAGAAGAAAAAACGAAAAACCAAGAACTTTTAAAATAAGGTTAGGGAGAAAGGCCCATTTCCATGCGAATGCAGGCTAGGAGTGACAATGAAATACTGTTAGAGAAGTACTTAGTCGTAGACAAATATGAGATTAATGTAAATACATTATTTCGCTGCCGGGAGTCGCTGTAGTCTAGTATGTAAAGTTGTGGCTTATTTGAAGAAACTCCACGATTCAAAACCCATATCAGACATCTCTACGAAGAAACTATTTCTTTCGGCGACTGTCTCTCAACAGTCTTCTGTCAAAAAGTTTGTGATTAAATTAAATTGCCATGAAAAGTTTCTAAATCTTTTGTTCGGAGACGACGTTAAACTGTAGATAAAATGAACACTCACAACATGGGTGCTGTGAAAAGCTAGGTTGTAATCCTCACTAAAGGATTGTGATGATCGATTAAGAATGTAGGTTTCTATCTTCAGGACGGAACTCTGTTGCTACTTTTACAATTGTTTCATCTGCGATCTGTGTGCTGAGAAACTGAAACGTCTGTAAGGAGATTTAAACGCTGAAGTGAATTCTAGGCGGAGCCTAGACAAAAGTTTGTATACAACAGTATGTATGGCGACAAACGAAAAATTAATTTTATTTTCTCCTTTAAAATTATTAATTTAATTGCAAAAATCTCACGTGAACCACCCTGTTTTATACGAAAACAACGACATCATGCGTTCATTCACAGTTTATAGGGCTGAGTTTAGTTAAGACTTCAACCATTTAGCTGCACACATCACACAAACTATTGCTTTTATTTGAATGCTGGGAACACTTTGCGAGAAGTAAATTAACTGAACCCAGTTAATTACGTGAGTACAGCATAGAAAAAGAAGAAGGAACAGTTTTATGCTACAATTTGTAAACAATGTTTCTTAATAATGGGTATAGTATAGCTGAGCGTGAATGAGTAGATATGAAGAGGCTCATAAAAGTATGCTTTAATTTAATTGACAATCGCTTAATTGTGATAGCTGAATGGTATTCTCATGTTGTATTTATTTAGTCTTCGCTTAAGCACGTGTGTGTGTGGTGGGTATATTTAATGGTATATGGCGACGCATCAAATATAATTGGCCAAACTTGCATATGTGTTGATAAGAGAACATATGACTCAAGCAACACAGGTTTTAAAAATCAATCTTTACATTCACCTCGGCTTATATGCGTGGGTATTATTTACCAACACAATAACAAAAAAGATGAGTTTGATCTATTATTTGATGTGTGCATATTACTCGCACTTTAACGGGGTGTTAGAGAAGGAGAAAAAGAAAAAGTAAAAGAAAAAAAAATGGGAAAAGGAAAGAGACAAAAACCTTTTAGAGAACGAATCAGCTATGCGAAGATGCATGGTCCCCTGATCTCAGCTTAATACCATTCGTTGTAAACTTCAGGAGACACAGCCCGAATGTCGGCTCTAGGTAAAGAGTTCAAGCCGTTTCAGATTTCTCTGGCCAGGGTTTTCCATTTTACCCTAGAAGGTTGAACAGTTAAATTCGCTGGATCCATTTCAAAACCATTTCAGCAATATTCCATAATAAACCCAGTTTAAAACCCATTCCGAGTTTATCCCAACCTAACAAGCCTGTTCTGCTATCGTTTATAAAGCGCCAAAAACTTCTAGACACACGATTATCTGATCTATTCTCCCTATGTTTTTGTTCCTGTCTTTCTGAGTAGACAGTCTTGTTTTCGGGCACCAACAGATGGCAACCCTATGAATCTAGAATCTACTATTATAGAACCTGCTTAGTAGTAAAAACCTGATTAAAGAAACTGAGACAAAGAAAATATTTAAAAAAGATGAGAGTGGATAATAGCCTTGGACGTAAAACTGTGACAGTAAAAAATTGGAGTACAACTGACTGTCTGATCCGAGTGTTAAGAAACTACTTTTGGAAGTGAATTCAGTGTTACGAATCTGATTATGGATAGAGTCAGATGTCGTTATGACAGAAGTTACAAAAGGTTTCATTATTCTGAAAGGTTTTATACGACGCCGTAGATTAATAGGCAGCGGGCCCCAAGGTAAAGTGATTTTTTGTTTGCGCGTTAATTCACCTTCAGTTTCTGAATTGAGTAGAAAAAACAACAACAACACAAAATTAAAAAGAAAATAATTTAAATTTTATTTAAAAAGTATACTGCAAACCTTAACGGAAAATCATTTTTGCACGTGAAATCAACAGAATGACAGTAGTGTAGACATTGTGAGGTACTGTCATGTAACATAACCTAACAATTCTGAAATTTGTGAAAGAAAATACTATAGAGGCAGAGGTGTAAAAACTAGAGTGGAACACGAAATATAGCGATGTTCTACTGATTCTTTTGAAAAAGGACAAGGAAGGTAATGAAGAAAATTCTTCAAAACTCTTTGAAATGAAAAATAGGGGAAGTAAATAATTTCTATAAAATATTCTTTGAAATAAAACCAAAAAAAGAAAAAGAAAAAACCCAAAATTTATACAAAAACTAATTACAAAATGGTTTAATAACTACCCACCTCCTTTTTAGGCGTGGCCGAGAATATCTAATTTTACGTGAATTTTTTTTAGTTTTTACAAGATTAGCAACACAATATTAGCGATTTTGGTGATTTTGTTTTTTATAATCCAAGGTGTTAAAAAGTGATTTTTGTACAACAAATTAATTTTGTTCAGTGTATCAATTAATCGATTACAATTCAATTCATTTTGGTCAGTGTAGTGTAGTGTAGTGTTTTTCAATTTACATTTAAAAGAAGTGTGGTGTAAAGTGTGTGGTGGGTATATGTGAGTAGATGTGAGGGATTTATTTTTTTTTTAATAAGGAGCAGGAATAAAAGAGAAAGAGAGAGAGAGAGAGAGAAATATATATAAAATACAATTAAATTTTAGTGATTTTTCTTTTTAAATTACTGTTAATTTAGCGGTTTTTCTTTACAAATAAATAATTTACAATTTTAGATAAAAAAAATTTAAAAATTTCATGTAACACTCACCGATATTTCCTCACTGCAGTAGGCGGTAAAGGACTGTTCATCCTGTTGCAGTACACAATAAATAAATCTTTTGAGGGCACGTCTATTGGTATGCCTTTCATTCGCAACCTATCTGATCGTCTACTGAAGAAATTGACTGAACTGGTGGCAATAAGTACAAAGCAGTTAAAGCCGAAATTACGAACATTTTGCAATTCTGGGAAGACATAGACACATTCAGGTCGATTATATGGTTCCTTATACATTCCTGAATAGGATTTTTAATTTTAAAATCAGAGACTTCTGGTCAGACGTCTCCAGTGGGGCCCTTGAGGGTTACCGATGGCTGTAAAATGCTGAACAAAGTAGCCTGTAGTATACACATACGTAATGTGTTCAGATATTAAATTTCTTTAGCCTAGCCGACCACTTCAGTGTTTTCAAGACGTGGATCATAGCCCTTTTGAAGGCGTAGCAGTAGTTTTGAATGGTGGATTATTTTCTGGCTGGTGTTAAGTCTCTAACGAACGTCACCTCGACATCTATCCCGGTCTGTAATTTTCAGGAGAACTTTAAATGGCTTCAAGTAACTCTTATTTTGGGTCGGTGACAGAGGTATCGTCGTTAATTGCATTCCTGATAAACTGACTAGGGTCGGTACAGAGTCCTCGATCTGTGACATATTACGAGGCATAGATATACCGATTATCTCTCTGCTGTTCTTTTTTAGTAAAAGAAATGTGCAAAACTGCTAGGCCTACTTGAGAGAAAGGAAGAACAGGACTGATTGTATTCTGTACTTGAAGAGCATGGTTATCCGTCATACAACTGTGATCTTACGGGTGATGGATTTGAAGGAGTAGATTCTGCAGTATGTGGCAGTTCCATGTTCTTGCCATCAGGGGACGCTAGTTTTAAACTTTTATTTTCTGTCATCTTTAACTGAAAGATTGTTGCAAATGTCGAGTTGGTTTCCTTTAGCCAATGTTTGATCTCCTGGTTTGGTATTAATTGTGGTATTACAATGGTCCTAAATGCCATTCCCAGGAGGGTTTTGTCCTCCTACGAATGTCCACAATAAGGTCTACCAACCTTTCATAATTCAAATCCAACCCTGACTCATATATTCGACTCAGGACCATGCGTGTCAAACTTAATTTAATTTCTCCCGCTTTGGCAAGAGCTTACCAAAGAGGTATTTATAAATGTTTTCGTGGAATTCTAAAACTCTTAATTCCAAAAAACGATCGTAAAACTATTAAATAAAAGAGAGTATCACTTCACTTACCTAAATCACTATACAGGGTTGTATTTAATGCTATATCCATGGGGCAGGTATCTTCTGAATCTTCTTCTTCCTCTTGCAAGGTGGGCGGACCGTCCCACATGATTTTTGTGGGACGTCGTACACGATCCAAACGTACGCGGGGATATTCATTACACATTATATCCGTCAGCTATTGATGTAGAGCACCAAAGGCGAGTGGGGAAAGAAAATCACAAAGAAAAAATTAGAAAATTTGATTGAAAAATTTTNAATTTAAATTAAAATTGAAAGGAAATTAAATAACAAATAATTTAAACGACAAAAATAAATCAAAAGATACAATCTACCGATACCACATAACTATTCAAAATACTTTCAAAGGGTGTCTATGTTCTGGAGATCCAAGCTAAAGCCAAATATACGGATCAGCTACTTGGAAATCTATTGTCATGTATTGGGTAAGGATAGAACCAACCCTTAAATCATAGTTCACTTGGATTCTAGCAAAGATCGGGCTGTGATTAGTAACGAGCATCTTGTAGCAAATGCCCTATTGGAGATTTCAATTAAGGACGGCGGATAATGTGAGGTTAAGAACATCCGTCTCTTCATGCAAAGAGTAGGACACTCACACAAATGGTAAAAGATAGCATCTTCTGCCACTATAGACTTGCACGGACTTAATTATCCGTTCGTGCAGTGTTGTCATATGGTGAGACAGGCTGCTTGTTAGAGAGCAGTGTTACCCTTTCAGTTAACTGGTGGAAAATTTAAAGTCATAGATATGTTGTAGAGCTCTCGTAGCGTTGCCAGATGGATAAATCGGGATATCGAGTTTTATGACAGTTTTAAATGGAAAATTAAATTTTTTTTTACATAATTTTTCTATTTTCCCCCAAAATTGTGCACTTTTAAGACAAAGTGCTGATGCTCCAAGAGATAATATTTAAAATATTAACTTGAAAAATGTTTCTAGTTTTTTTTTTTTTTTTTTTTTAAAAAAAAAAAAAAAAAAATTAATCACAATACCGAAGTAATTTTAAATTGTAAATATGTATTGTATTGTGTGTAGTAAAAAAAATAAAAATCCAAAATTTATTTTCAACAATTAATTTTTAAACAATGAGCTTGAACGTATGTTGTTGTTGTTGTTGTTGTTATTGCAATTTTGCGTTGCATTCATTTAAGTTTGCTTAGGTGGTGTAGTGTGGTGTTGGCTAGATGACGTTGCTCATTTTTTTTTTTTGACATGTGATTGGTAAATCCATAGCGCGAGGGGCATTAAAAGCCCTCATGCATATTTCATTTTTATTTTTCTTCTAATTTTTTCTATTTTTTTCGTTTTTTTAAATAAATAACTTGAATTATATTTTGAATGTATATTTTGAAATATTTTTTAAAAAATGTCCTCATTTTTATCATTTTTTTTTTCGTTAATAATTTGGAGTTTTTGCTTCAAGAGTGTTTTAAGCATTGTTTTCATTTTTATTGTTTTGTGTTGCCAGTACCTGAGCGTGCTTATCTCCATGCATTTAAAAATCAAGTTAAAGCATGATAAATTTAATAACCCCAACCCCAACCCCAACCACAACTACAACTCCACCGTTAACAATCAGTGAAGCAAAGCTATTGTCAAGCATAACGTTTCATTTACACATGTTTGTGCGTTCAAGTCGTTCAAGTCCACCATCACAGATCACAGTTGCTGTTGTGTGCTTGTTACGCTTGCATGCGTGACAAAATCTATACACCACCACCACTGCCACCACTAGAGATTAAACACACATATGTATGTGTAGACAAAGAATGCCATGTAAATTTTTCCTCTTAAATCGAATAACAATAACAATAACAATGTATACTAGAATACCAGCAATACTCCACCACTCTTTTTCATTTCAATCAAACATAAACAATAACAAAGCATACGCACACACACACACACAATATCTAGTGCTTGCTTGCTTGCTTTCTTTTTTTATAACAAAATTTCTTGTTATTGTTTAACTCTTCCTCTTTTTCTTTATACTCTCTCGCACTCACTCACTTACGATGGCCAACTAATACCAGGAACAACTTAAAACCACAATCTATTGTTTTACTTTGTAATTGAAAACAAATTTTTTTTTTGCCTTAGCTGTGTAGTGTGTTAGTAGTTGTTTGATAATTTCTTTTAGTTTTTTCTTCACTGTTGTTGCTTTTTTGTATGTTGAGTTAGTAAAGAGAGTATGAAAAACTTGCTGAATATTTTGTTTACCCACTTTGCATATGTTTTGTTTGTAACATGCTTGAGTTTGTTTGTTATTTTTTAGTGTAAGCAAGTGAAAGAGTAATTGTTATTCGTAATGGAATCTCTCGTTCGTTGACGTAGTAGGCGCTGATTTAGCGAGTGCAGCTTCGAAGAGTAGTCATTGTAGTCTAGTTGGTAGTATGTTGGCTTATTATACAAGAACCTGTGATTCAAAAATTCCGACTAAAACATCTCGAACATAAAAAAACGTTTTTCTTTCGGCAGCTTGCTCTCAAGTAATCTTCTGACAACATCTTTAAGGCTCTTAAACCTCTTAACTCAACCTCTTAAGTCAACGTTAAACTGTAAACTCCGCCACTCTTGTATAAAATTTACACACACAACTAGGGTGGTTGGAGAAGCTAGATTGTAATCCTTGCTGGAAGGCCTATTAGTACTGGATCTGTTGGCAATTGAGTGAAATTTTCATCGAAAAATCATTTCCGCCCATGAAGACGATGTATGAATAGGTATGACTACGATACTAAGCCACATGAGATCCAAGAGCGCTACGTGCTTTACGAAAAAATCCTTGTTTGATGTAGATTTTTAGCTAAAGGCGCTAGTGATCCATCACTGTCAATGGCGAGCTCTGTAGGCCGGCGATTACCAACTGATTATGGCCTGAATTGATCATCCGGATACCAACGACATGTGGTTTCTATAGGCCGACGATCATCTACTTCTTTTGGCTTAAGTTTGATTATCCGGATACCAACGACATGTGATTTCTATAGGCCGACTATCATCAACTTCTTTTGACCTAATTGGGATCATCCGAATACCAAAAGAATGTCACTACTTGGCAGACAGCTCGCGGCAAATTGGATATCCAGAAAGAGCAATTTAAGTACATGGTCACCTCACGGGCACCTGATGTGATTTGGTCACCGAAATTGTGCACTTTAACCGAAGAAAACTGTGAAGTGAATTAGTCCTCTCACGTTATATTAGAGGGCTTTCGTCAGGACTATAATCGCTCGTTGTTTCTATTGAAAATTTGATAGAGACATAGCCTTTAAAGACCCTATAGTTCAGAGTGGTAACTCAAAGATCTCCTGCCAAAATTACGACGTCGTTTCCATTAAAAAGAGAAAAAAAAAAGAAAAAAAGCGTTCTGAAAAGCAAAATCTTGCGTTGCCCAGCGGAGCATAATGCCTATGCTCTTACTCTGGACTGTATTGCGATATATTTGGCTGAAGACATTCCATGTCAATAGTTCAACACCAATCGTCCTTCTTCCTGGTCTAGCAGAGGCTTCGGTAGGGCACTCTCTTAGAAGCGGGTTCGCCGTTGCACTTATTGTCAGTTGGTCTTCGAACTGTGTAGCCTAATCGTCCAAACCATCTGTGAAAACAGTTGTACCGAGTAATTGATCGATAACCGATTATTATTATTCGCTTTGCATAAGACTCTTCGAATACATGTCTTATATTTTGACATCTAAGCTGACACAAGCAATCGCCATTAGGTCTAGTGGCTTACGACGACGACAAACACATAAAAACCTACTCGTAAATGAAAGAGATAATCGCGAAGACACAAAGAATGTAGACAAAACAACTTTTGCCACTAAAGCTACGAAAGAAAGGGGAGTTGGTAACACAGCCAAAGTTTCAATGTTTGTGGTGAGACATCATGTTTAAAGAAAATTTAATGTTTGGCACATAAAAACGAAAATGAAGTAGAAAAAATGAAAGAAAGAAAGGAAAAAAGCAGTAAAACTGCCAGGAAAGCATTTTAATGGCAGGGAAATTAAAATATTTTTACAAAATTTATTCATGGTGGCTTACTTAATATGCAACATAGAGAGACAGAGAGAGAGGGGAGCAGCGTAGAGTATATTTGACAAAAAAAAAGCCCACATAGCTCCAATTTTTTATCATCCCTTTGAAAAGATATGATTTGTCGAGGTCATCAAAACCGGTATTCGTTAGCGAGAGAATGGAACCGAAAAACTCAAAGCTATCGTCGACCCATATCCTCAGGTTTGGAAACGAGATATAGTTTCTATGGGATATGTCCCTGGAATAAGCCTGATAGAGACAAAACTCTTAGCCTAGTTCATTGCTGAGGCCTGGAGTAAAAGACAACAACTTGTTTTGAGTTGCCATAACACCCGCTACAGATTGTTTCACCATTTCAAGGGCAGACAATGTGGATTATACGGCTGTCATGTTTATATTGGCTGACTCACCCACAATGTCATCTTTGGCGGCGATTCACCCGTGAGAAAATCACTGTTTTGATTGCATTATCGTTATACTTGAAAGACGGGAAATTAAAAAAATTACGAAAACAAATGCCTGTTGAAAGAAGAATGTTGATCTGTCAAGTGGACTGAAGTTTAATGCATGGCTGGCTTATAGTATAACAAGTAGTTCTTTTTTTTTGAACTGATTTTTTTACATTTAGCGTGTTTCGGTTTTACTTTTCTTTTTACAGCATGACAACACTGTTTATTACTCTCTCTCTCTCTAAATCTATCTCTCTCTCTTTTATAATCCAAGAAAATAAAACTGTACCCAACTAAATGAAAAAAACTCTCGTGTTTACATTTCTTAAACACTTGCTCTCATTCTCGCTCTCTCTTTCTTTTAACATCTTTACAATGGTTGTGTACGACGAGAGCGTATCGGTTTTGTGTTGTTAAAGGAATGTTATGGAATTGAATTTCATTCTTAAATAATTCTATGCTTATTATTGTTGTTGTTGTTGTTTTTATTGTAATTTGTACATGCTTGTTTTTTATGCCAATAAATAAACAGAGAGACAGACAAGAGTAAGGCATGTATGTTTACAAAAATATTTTTACAATTCCAAGCAATGCAATATGATGTGATGATGATGATAATGATAATGATGATGATGCCAACGACGTTGTATAGAATGGTTGTGCACATTAAGACATCTCCAGCAAAACGAAATATAAAGAAATATTTCTTCGGCTACTGCCTTTCAGCAACTTTCTGTCAAAAATCTGAGACTAAATAAAATTGCCATGAATAAGTTTCTCAAAAAATCTGTCGTTCGAAGTTGACTTTAAACTGTAGATCCAGCCTCTCATGCATTAAAATTAACGTACACAACAAAGTGGTGTGGAATTTAAGACGTAATTCTGACTGAATGGTTGTAATAACCAATTATGTACATAGGAATGTTCTATTGGTGGTGATCAATAAAAAAAATGTCGAATTGTTTTACTGTGTCGATAAGTTACAACGAGAGTTTTGCAAAAAATCGTTTATAGTGTCCGCCACTGTATAAACTTTGAAAAATTGCTGGTTATGAGTATTTTTATGGCCGCGTACAAATTTTTTTCTTTCATAAAAAAAAATTTTTTTTTTACAAAATTTTTCTTTTATACGACTTTTTCTTATTAATTTTCATATTTTCTTTTATATCTTCTTAGATCAGTGATCTATTTTTATCGTTTAACCAACTTAATATTGAATTTACATTTTTTTTCATATTTACACACCAAAAAAATCACGAAAAACTTTTTTTCAAAACTCCGTCGTCAAAAGCACGCGTGTTTTGTTCTTAAAAATAAAATAAAAAAAAAACAAAACTTTTTCTTAAAATAAATCAAAAAATATTCATAAATTCATGCGTTTCGTTCGCTTATTAAAAAAAATACTTTTTTTCTCTTCTTTATTCGTTTATAAATAAACTCGTTTCGACCGTTTGTAACGTTCCGACCGGCAGCTAAATTTAAACTGAATATTGTTTTGAAACTTTTTAAAGCGAACAGGCAGCAGTGTGTTTAACCAACGTTGTTGTTGTTGTTGTTGTTGTTGTTGTTGCTATTTCTCTTACTGTTACTGTTACTGAATCATATGTTTGTGGTTGGGAAGAGTAAACGCATGTAAGCGAAAAAAAAATTTTGTATACAACCGGCCAGGGATGCGTACGTTCAATTGATTGTGAAGCAGAAAGTACTTTTTACTTTCCTTTCTAAGGAAATGGTACTTTTTTAAGATATTTACTTAATTTTAGTATTCCTTTCCTCTACCACTCGTTGTCTAGAAACTATGCTTATTAAATTTTAATCTTTCACAAACATGACACCGAGTCATGTTAAAAGATGTTCGTTGTTGGTATTATGGCCTAGCTTCACACACCACTTATACTGTTTGTGTTAATTTTAACATGAACGGCGGGACCTACACTTTGAAGTAGACCACAAGCATCAGATTTTTGAGGTACTTTTTATGGCAATTTTATTTATTCTCAGAGTTTTTGCCAGAAATTTGATGAGAGGAAGACGCCGAAGAAATATTATTCGCAGATGTCCCACCTGGACTCCCGGGATAAATTATTTTATAAGGAGTTAAGGTCTTTATTAACTGTTTTAAGTTTGAGAACCATGTTTTAAATTGTTTTTCGACTTCTTCAGGGCTTAGTATGGAAGCAAAATTTTGAAAATAAGAATGCTGCATACAGAATATCTTCTTCCTATGTAACTACACTGCAAAATTTTCTGCAAATGTTATTGTATTTACAGCAAATGTGGTCCAAATTAAAAATTCAGTAGAGGACTACACATGTTTCCAAATTCATAAATAGACAAAGCGTAGCAATTACTTCTTTCACAAGATTGGCTCATGAGGCCTTTATTCTAAATACACTCTTCTGGATTACAGGTTATCAACATGCCAGGCTATTTAGCCAAGTGAAGAAACGTTTTACGTTATGGCAGAGTTCCTTCTAGACCACTGAAGCTGTCAGTACCTCCGGTTTGTAAAGAGTGTAAATACTGCAATAAGTTCCCAATTCAGGAAATATTTCAGTTTTAAACTAGTTTTTCCATTCATTCCACTCAGTGCATAGAAAATACACCCCGCGAAATAATTTGAATTGGGTTTACATTACAAAATGAAGAACAAAAGTAAAATATTCAGTCTTATTAGCAAAAGTACTTTTTTTAGTACCTTTGTCCATGTTTCATCTCTGGTAAACTGTTCCCTGCTTTACGAAACACACAAAAATTTTTGCACAACAGAACTCTTGAGAGAGAAAAAAGAGACCATCGAAGAGCCCAAGAGCAAATAAACCAGTATTGCTTACGCTATATGAAGAAAAAACAGCCGAAATAAAATTTAGCTGAACAACTTTAAAAAAACATGTTGAAACTTAAGAATCTGCTTTGTTCCATCTTTAATTTGAGCATTTTATAATGGGGATTGCTTAAGACAACAGGGTTTAATACATTTGCTTGTGATTTTTCTTACGCTAAATTACAGCGACCGAATTCAATGGCTTAGTTGCATACATTTGCAGCTAAGGAAAGCCTCTCTAGAAAAAATCTAACAGGGTTAACAAATCCTACAATCTCGATAGCCAGTTTACATCATATCACCATGTTTTTAAACTGACTTAATAGGTTATTACAACCCTTAATCAGGATTACAATCTCACTTCTCACACCACTCACGCTGTTAGTGTTAATTTCTTCCATGAAAGTATATGCGAGAAATATCTTTTTCAGCGATTTAAAGCACGGACTCTCGTCTAAACAGCCAATGCACTACCTGCTAGACCACGGCGACTTCAAGGTAAATAAATGCCGACTAATTTGACAGATGTACCCTTTAACAAAATGAAACTTTTTAAAATTGGATGAGTTTAGATGGGTAGCCGCCGTAGTTTAGTAGAGAGTGTGTTGGCTTATTAGACGTAAAGCCACGGTTTAAACCCCAAAGGCATAAGCAATAGAGAAAATACAGAAAACAAATTAATAAATATTTATAAAAAATTAAAATTTATTTCCATTATTAACGGGGCGACGCAATTGATTTGATGACTTTTTAAACCAAAACCCAAGGAGAATTAGAGAGCCTAAGTCATTGCAGAATATTTATTTTTAACATTTTTTAACATGTTTTTAAATAAAATTCTTTAAAGGCAGTATTTTTATTTTTAATTTTATTCAATAATTTTTCTAAAACATTTTGCAAAAAATCAACATTTGGCGCTTTAAATACAAAGATTTTATATAGAGGAAAATTTAAATAAACACTTACCAACACTTAAATATATGACGCCACACCATACAATGATCACACAAAACAAAGCAGTAATCGATTAACGAGCACCCAATTAATATTAAATGGCGGTTTTGGTTTGATTTGGTTTACTATGGTAATTTCCTTAAAAAGTTACAACACAAGTTTTGCATACACAAGCGCGCACACACATTTGCAGAGAGAGACACGGACACATTAATTTTTATTTCTTTTTTTAATGATTTAAATATTTACGGTATTTTCCTTTTTTTTTCTATTTTTTTTTCTTTTAATTTTTTCTATTTAAATTGGTATTAATTTAACAAAAAACAAACAAAAAATAACTAGAAATAAATCAAAAAGAAATAGTAGGGAATTACTAACAGAAACAAAAACAAAATCACTATGATTACGGCAATATTAAGAGAGAGAGAGAGAAGCAATCGATTACAAAAAAAACATTTTTTAAAAGAGATGAACGTTAAACACGAAAACAATAAAAATCAAAACACTATGAAACCGTTAAATGGCCGACTTAAAAGTATACTTTGTTTTTGGAGTACAAGCAAAACAAAAGAGAGTAGAAAACAAACAAACAAATTTACAAACGAACATAAAGAATAAAATAAAATCACATGAAAAAGAAAAAAAAACCGCTGCAATTAAAAACTGGAGTTAAGAAATCTTTCGTTTTTTTTCTATGTTGCAATTGTTGTTGTTGTTAGTTTTTATTGTTTAAAAATAAAACAAAAACAAAAATACAAATAAAAGTTTATTAAAAACTTTAATTTCCGTTACGTGTCTTAATGTTGACAACACAGTATTTAAAGTTTATCGATTTCCGGGATATAAGCGATTTTTTTTTTGGTATTTTTTGTTTTGTTTGATTAATTAAATTACAAAGATAATGGGGTAAGGAGAATTCATACAAACAGTGTCAGATAAAGAGAGGGAGAGAATGACAAGGAAGAGATCTATGAAAGTGTGTTGAAACACTTTTTAGCGATTTTTTTTTAATGAGAGCAAGAAAAGAGAATTATAACCACTTTTCGTACAAAGTTTGTCCAAAATTTTAATAGGGATGCCAAATCTTTAGGCGCTTAAGGAGAGACAAGGTGTGAAAAAACGGGCTAAATTATAATAAATACAGTTTTTATAATTTATTAAGCCATAGTTTAACAAAAAGGGTCTGAAAATGATTTTTTAAAGTGAAACACGAAACGATTTCAGTTCAAAATATTCATTGGAATACACTTTGGTTATAATCTATTTAGATTTGATTGAATTAAGCGTATAGCTGTAGATTTCAAACGTTCTGACTGGCATGGATTAGCAGTTGTCCACGGGCACTTCGCCTATTTGGCACGGCGCTTTTATTACATTGTGCGTGATATCGAAAATATGCGCAGGTTAGATCGGATTAAGCAGCATTTTACTGAATAAACCATAATAAAAAATATATGGAAAACCTATTTTGAGAGTTGGGTTAGGTGACGAACTCTGCTTGAAAGGTATAGGTTGGCTTTTCTGATTGGAGGATTGATGAAGTTAAGGCGATAATGATAGTATTGTAACCATTTGATTAATTCCTCTTAAAGGAAGTAGAATTCAATAGGGATTACTGAAGTTAAGGCAATAAGAGAACCAATAAATGTAATTTGGAAACTCTATGATAGCCTTTGGTCGCTCTTAAGGGTTGTAAAATTGACAAAGTTTTAAGGCTTGAAATTATGACAAAAAAGGCATACTAAAAGTCGGTCAAAAGAAGAAATGATAAATATGCTTTGAAAGACGTGACATGCACATGCATACTATATAGTAAAAAAAATACTAAGACATAATAAAAGCAGCCTGTAGTGAAGTTTCTATAGTGACATTGAAGCTATCAACCAACTTTAAGCTAAGGAGGATGTTGGAGACAGTATAGGTATTTCAGAAGGTCCATTGTGATACCACAATTAATATCCAAGGCGTAAATCTAACATTCTCAATGGAAAACTAACCCTACTCCCTATTAAATCTTGCTACCGCAACTATCTTTATATAGGAGACATTAGTCAAAAATAACAGAAAATTTAAAGACAAGAACTTTCGTCTCTTTATGACAAGATCAAAGCACTATCACAAGAAGGGGTAACTAGAACCGCTGAAGATACGGTTAGATGGTCAAGCGATTTAAAGACAGACGAAACCGTCAGACCAATGAAACCGTCAGACTGATGAACATGAGAGAATGAGAGATAACCAACTGTTGTGGTCTGCGGCATGAGGTTTCAACAAGACGATGCTATAATTCGCACTACATGATCGATTTAGACTTTATTGCTTGCGGAGCTATCAAAAAAAGGAGCAATTTCATTATTTGGCAGCATCAATTGCCTACTAAGATCACCGAAGAACTGTGATCGTCAATTAAAAACGCTATGGTCGTATGAAAACCGATTTGTTTTTTGTCTACAATTAAAGGTTATAAACTATACGGCATTTCGTTCCAATAAGACTGTATCAAGAGTCATAAAACCCGATAGATTTTGGCTTTATTACATGAGAAGTTTCGAAAAAGAATAAAATTCACGTTTTGGCGACACCAATTGGGCACAAATATCATGTGATTTGAGGACGTGAGACATTGCTCTGTGGAACTATGTTAAACAGTGCGTCTGCGCGCACAATAAATTATCGTTAGGAAATTGGAAAACCGATATTTATCAAGTTATTGTTCAAATACAACCGATAATGTGCTAAAAAGTGTTTGAAACCCACCTCAAAAGGATTGACTACTGCAACCAACAGAGAGGTGGTCATTAAAATGCTCTCAGGCATCTTTATTTCACAATAATTTTCATTGAAATCACAGCTTTTAGGGGTATTTTATTCGACTTTACTTAGTCAAAAGTTCTTACAAATTTCCAGTTGCCCGAAATCACTTGTCTTTTTAGAAAAGTAGGGTTACTCTGTGAATAAAAGGGATTTATTGCTCTTGTTATTTGTACCGTTTTTCTATTGTTGTTTGTTTTTTTTTTTTTTTGTAAGCAAACAAAATTAGAGCGAGAGAGAGAGCTATATATAGTGGAGAGAATTCAACTTTGTTTACATTTGTTTGCCCTTTTTTTCAATCGCCAAATTTAGTTGATAAACCGGTTTAAAGGGAATATTATTTTCACATCTATAATGTCAATTCATGTTTGAATGTTTGTTTGACTTCTTTTTTATTGTTGTTGTTTAGGGTTTGAACTAAAGAGAGGCATAGCAGGTTAAGCAATTTTTTAATTGCTTTAGGAACTAAGGGAAGTTTTTTTTCAGTTTCTGTGTTTTGTTTACATTCAAGAATGAGAGTGCTCTGTTTACTTGTTTGTTGTTGTTCTTTTTTGTGTGTGTTAATTTGAGAAGGAATTTTTTTTTTGTTTTTGTTTTGTAGGGAAATTATTTGTTTGTGTTTTCTAAACCACTCATATGTTTTGCTTAAAGAAGATCAGTATTGTTGTTGTTCGCTCTTTTTTATCTAATAATAGTTGTTGTTACTATTGCCGTTGGATTTATGTTGGCGTATTTAAAATACCGTTTTATTACAGAGGCACTGGGTATTTTATATTCGTTTACATACACATTTTTTTTCTTATTTTTTTTTGCGTTTCACGGAAAACTTTTCATTCTTTCTTGGGCTACAAGATTTTTTTTATTTAGAATAACAACAAAAATTAAACGCCCACATATTGTATGAGAAAATAAAGTAACACACGAAAACTTAAAAGCATCTCATGGTCTATCTCATAACTTTTAAGACGCATATCCAATGCCTCTCTAACCGTCTGTTTTGAGAAAGCTGGCCATTATCTATTGTACTCTCCTCAAACTTTTTAAGGTAGTCTAATGCACTGACAAATTTCAGGTTGACATGCGTTAATGTATGTCCCACAGATTCCAAGACTGTGTTACAAAATCTATACATTTTGGCTAGTGACAATCTCGATTCTGAATAAGTGTAGCCTTAGTTACAAGGCCCTCCAGAAGATCGATTATCTACTTCAGGTTATTTCTGTATGACTGTATTACTGCATGACTTTTTTTCTTCCCTTTCGTTGAGAATACTTTTCCAAACATCACTCCTGCTCCACAGTTAGTTTCTGGTCGCTGCTTGGAAGCTCTCCCTCCTCGCAAGATCATCTGTTTGGCCATTCCTAAGAACTCCCATATTCTCGATAACCTCATATCACCCCTGTTGCGTGTGATAATTTTTGTCCATGAGTTGCGGGCTTACAACAGTTCAAAGAACGAAAGATTTAAGAAAGTTTTTCTTTGCAATTTTATTTACATTCAGAGTTTTTGACAGCAGGCTGTAACAGTCTGCTAGAGATGTCTGAGCTGAGGCTTAAATCACAGGCTCTCATCTAATACTACAACACTATTCACTTGACTGCGGTGACTTCTTTGAAAATACTAATACACACCCTAATACACTGATTTACAAGAGTGACAATCTTTTTGCGTTGCCAATACATGTTAAATGGTTTTTATAGAGCATTGTTGGTTGTCTCCATTCAGTTTTATAATATCTTTGTCAATAGCAACAAACTATTCTCTTGTATAAATAAAATTTAAAAATGGCGTTACCAACTTCTGATATTCTTGGTTAAGGAGATAAAACATTTCCAGAACTTTGTATGATGTTACAGTTAGTGTTATTATAGTTTTACCCATACTAGTGTGAATTTCTGTTTTCAATGAAAATTTTAAATTGCATTGCCAACTCTTTTTTAAAATACATATTTTTAGAACATTGCCTATTATTACTAAACATTTTTTCTTTGGCCGTAGTAGTGTAAATATTCTGTTTTGTGAGAAGAAATTAAAATAATGCATTGCCAATTCTTTGAGAATTGAGAAAGAAATGCAACTATTAAGGATTGAGAGTTGTTTAATTGAATTATTGTAGGAAAACATTTCTTTGTCCATTATAAACTTCTTTTATGGCATAAGTTCACTTTATAAAAATTGCGTTGCCAACACCTTTTTAAAAATAAGAAGCCTAAATCTTGTTCAATTGAAAGATTTTCTTTGCTTATTGCTAAGCTTTATTTATTGCAAACTTCACTTTGAAAAATTGCGTTGCCAACATTTTTTTTATAAATAAGAAATTTCTATTAAGGGAAGATTACATGGTGTTTAATTGAATTATTGTAGGAAAATACTTCTTCGCTAATTGCTGAAACATTCAC
>QOCX01000150.1:151935-177030 GCA_005959815.1 Sarcophaga bullata
CCATTCCTAAGAACTTCCCATATTCTCGATAACCTCATATCACCCCCTGTTGCGTGTGATAATTTTTGTCCATGAGTTGCGGGGCTTACAACAGTTCAAAGAACGAAAGATTTAAGAAATGTTTTCTTTGCAATTTTATTTACATTCAGAGTTTTTGACAGCAGGCTGTAACAGTCTGCTAGGGATGTCTGAAGCGCTTAAATCACAGGCTCTCATCTAATACTACAACACTATTCACTTGACTGCGGTGACTTCTTTGAAAATACTAATACACACCCTAATACACTGATTTACAAGGTGACAATCCTTTTGCGTTGCCAATATATTGTTAAATGGTTTTTATAGAGCATTGTTGGTTGTCTCCATTCATTTTATAATATCTTGTCAATAGCAACAAACTATTCTCTTGTATAAATAAAATTTAAAATGGCGTTACCAACTTCTGATATTCTTGGTTAAGGAGATAAAACATTTCCAGAACGTTGTATGATGTTACAAGTTAGTGTTATTATAGTTTTAGCCCATACTAGTGTGATATTCTGTTTTCAATGAAAATTTTAAATTGCATTGCCAACTCTTTTTTAAAATACATATTTTTAGAACATTGCCTATTATTACTAAACTATTTTTTCTTTGGCCGTAGTAGTGTAAATATTCTGTTTTGTGAGAAGAAATTAAATAATGCATTGCCAATTCTTTGAGAATTGAGAAAGAAATGCAACTATTAGGAGATTGAGAGTTGTTTAATTGAATTATTGTAGGAAAACATTTCTTTGTCCATTATTAAACTTCTTTTATGGCATAAGTTCACTTTATAAAAATTGCGTTGCCAACACCCTTTTTAAAAATAAGAAGCCTAAATCTTGTTCAATTGAAAGATTTCTTTGCTTATTGCTAAGCTTTATTTATTGCAAACTTCACTTTGAAAAATTGCGTTGCCAACATTTTTTATAAATAAGAAATTTCTATTAAGGGAAGATTACATGGTGTTTAATTGAATTATTGTAGGAAAATACTTCTTCGCTAATTGCTGAAACATTGACTAATGATCATTATTCATACATGAAAAAAAAAGAAAAAAAACAAGTCAATTAACTTTAAATGCTAATAAAGATTTAAATCGGGATTGGCAACACTTTTGGTGGTAAAAGGCATTAAAGCTGACAAGGCAATATCAAACGAGACATGAAAACTTGTAACGGTGGTATTTTGGTGTCAATTACTTTCATCAAGTTAATTAACTCTATTATTAACCGTTACTAAAAGAAAGTGTTGGCAACGCAATTTTTTCAAAGTGAATTTTTTCAGCAATTAACAAAGAAATATTTCGCTACAATTCAATTAAACAACATGTAATCTTCCTGTAATTGAATTTTCTTATTTATTTAAAAAAGTGTTGGCAACGCAATTTTAATTCAAGCTCAGCAATTTGCAAAGAAATATTTCAATTGAACAAGATTTAGTCTTTCGAAAACAGAATGTTATTATTTTTTAGCAAAAGGTGTTGGCAACGCAATTTTTTCAAAGTGAATTTTTCAGCCATTAACAAAGAAATATTTCCCTAAAATAATTCAATTAAACACCATGGTAACCTTCCTGAAATTGTATTTTTTATTTATTAAAGAAAGTGTTGGCAACGCAATTTTTTCAAAGTGTTTTTTCTATCGTTCTCCCTGTAAATATCTTTTACATACAATACATGTGGTACATGTTATGTAAATTGTGTCAATTTAAATTTTAAAATATTTCTTTATTTTTATTATAATTATTGAGTATATTTATTCGAAACGTTTAACATTTTCAAGACACTGTTGGTTTAAAATTAATAATTGAATCAAGTCGACGGCAATCAATATGATCCATGATGGATACGAAGGGTCTCTAGAGGCCGCTTGTTCTACGCTGAGTGTACGAGTTATCTTTTCAGAAATTCTTCTTAATCACGGACAATATCGCATCGGCCATTGGGATTTGTAATGCACATTTTCATTTTTAACGGGCTATTACTGTTATTAAGGTGAATAGAATAATAGAGTGTGTTGTGAGTGTATAGTGAGTGAGTGTACAGTGTGGATAGTTTTTCTCAGCTGTAGGCAAGCAAGATATTTAAGATTTCTTTATGAAAAACTTGTTTAGTATGTTAATTTTTTATTATTATTATTATTATAAAGTATTGTTGTTGTTGTTGTTGTTGTTGCTATATTTGCATTGAAAGTCTTAATTTATTTAAAATGCAAAAAAGCATACACATACACTCAGGCACACACATAATAAAATATGAAAAAAAAAAAATGTGAACAAAATTTCAATAGAAAAACTTGTAAAAATTTGTAATTGACCATGATAAGGGGCTTACCTCACACTGGATGACACAATAGGCCATTATCGAGCAACGAGTTTAACTTGCCTGTGAACGGCAGGCTACCCGACAACCTAACCTAACGATATCTGCGTAGGATTGTATGTATGGCACACTAGTCTGAGACGGAAATTGGCAATTCTCCTTCTCTTTCAACCAATTTATAATCTCTACAGAAATTATAAGCAGGTAAGGGAAATTCCTCCACATGTCTACCCAATTATGCAATGTCCTATGAGCAGATACAGTGGTGCCCAGATACAGTTGATGGCTACGATTCTTATTCAACCCATGGACGACCTAATGGAAGTACGGAGATTATGGTAGGAGTACGACCGCTTTAGTAAGTTCATTAGCTGTTCAATTACCCCGCAAACCATATGGGGATTTCCATTTAGAAAGCTTCTTCGAAACAGGGAAACACAGATGAAATGTTTGACGATTGAATTGAAAAAATGAAAAAAAAAATAAAAAAAAAATGAAAAAAAAAATAAAAAAAAATTAAAAAAAGAGTAACCGACAAACAACGAAATGCTTTTATACACGAAAAATATTACCCTTTAGCATTTACAAGAGGTTGAACGAGTAAGGCAGTAAGAGAGAGAGAGAGAGAGAGTGTATATTCAAATGAATACGTAAAGAAACATGCTAATGAACTCTTTTTAGGAAGTTAAAGTATAGCAAGCAATGGCTAGCGCTTACATACGAGTAATGTAAACAAGAGTATCATATAGTGTGTGCATGTGTGTGTGTATTTCATACCTAGTAAAACACTAAAAATATGCAGAAAACAATCAGAAAGTATTCAAGCATGCATAACAAAAATACAAGTGGGCAATACAGTGTTTCTTCATTAGACTACAGAGAGAGAGAGAAGAGAGTGAGTAGAACCAATACAAACATGTTAAAACAGTTTCTGTTTGCGTACGTACGTACATATGTACGAGTGTGTTAGGTTACAATGGTTGGTAGGTATAGAATGCAAAGAAGAAAAAGGTTACAGTTCATAATAAAAACAACAACAACAGCATCAACAGCCATACAAAATAATACTGTTAACATACGTGATACTTACGCACTTTTTTTTCTCTGTAATGTTCTGTTTTTCTTTTTTTTTTTTTGTTCTTGCTTTTCTTTTCCCCTATAAACACAATGAAATAAACGGTAAAAAAAACAGAAAATATTTACATACACAAGTGATGCAATAATATTCGTATTCATATTATAAGAAAAGAAAAACAAAAGAAAAATATGTATAAGAAAACAACAACAACAACAACGGTAGTAAGTGATAAACATAATTTAAAACATACCTGCACATAAGTAAACTTATTGTCGAAAAGGTTAGCGAAGTAATAATAAAAAAAGAAAAACAAAAAAACACACACACAGACTAAATAAGCATGATTAATCATGCTTCATTATTAAACTAAAAAAAGAAATTCCATGCAATTTAATGCTCCTCAAGAGAGAAAAAGTAATAAGAAGGGGAAAAGAAAGTGAGAAACAGGGAGAGAGAGAGGGAGAGAGAGAGTGTAAGTAAGTTTATCATTATAAATCATTCAAGTGTTGTTAACGCCTTAAGCAAAAGCTTATCACATGTAAAGTAAGCATTTATTTTTCAAAAAATAACTGTAACTGTCAAAGTGTGTAAAGAAAACAACTGTCACAGCTGACATAAAATATTGTCAGAAATATGGTGAAAATAAAAAATAATAATAAAAAAAATTAGTTAATGTGAGCGAGCATATGATATCGGTAGTATAAGTAACGGTAATATAAGTTAAATAAGCTCCTCATTTATATTGGAAATAAATGCTTCTAGAAAGAATATGTCATTCAAAGTATAAAGGCCATTAAAGGCTATGACTATTTCCCATCTTTTCTACTACAGTCACAGAAAAAAGTCTACATGCACCGTTTTTTTCCCAATAATTTCTAGGTTAGATTTTTATATTAATTGCAACTGCCCTAAAAAACGCTATAAGAACTCTTTTAATTTGATAAAAGTCTACATACGCTGTAAGTAAATTTTTTTATTTCAGTGTATATATGAACTCTATGCCAAGAAAAAACCGCTCGTCTTTAAAAATCAAGATGTATGGGTTGTTTCAATTCTCGTTAGTCTGCTTTGAAGTGAAGAGTATTACCGAGGCAGCGTTTAGCATCGATTGAAACAAGTGTAAGTCAGATGGAGGCAAGATCTGCTTTATAAGGTAAAGATACCCATTCACTGTTATCCAAATAGATTTTAATCGGTCGCCTCAGTATATAGCCGTGCATTGTTGTGATGTAAAGTTATGGTCTCACGTCCGATTGCATATTCGGGGCGGTTTTTCTGCCAAATGCTCGTTTCAAACGAATTAATTGTTGTCTGTACAGGACTTCCGTGATAGTCTGACCTAGATTTAGCATTTTATAATCGATCACATCTTTTAAATTCCACCAAATACAGAGAGCAATTCCTTAACTTGGCTGTACATTTTGCTTGTTTTCCACGCTTCGCAAATGATTTCTTGTTTTCGGAATCGTAGTCACGAATTCAAATTTTCGTAGCCAGTAAGAATTCGATGCAAAAATGATTTCTTTTTGAAGACATCAAACAGATTTGAAGCCATGTATCATTGTTTTTGAAAGTTTTTCGCTTTGAGTTCTTGTAGAGTCTTCCTTTTCTTACTTTTAAAACGCTTTCAAATTTTTACTTCAGTCACGCCTAATGACTGAGCAAGCTCTACTTGCGTTTAACACTAATCTTGATCGAGTAATGTCTCCCTGTTATGGTATTCAAACCATTTTAACACTCTCGGGAGGTCATAGTCTTTGATCGCGCAAGCCATTCGATACGCTGAGTTTTTAATAGAACGTATTCAACGTATAATACTCCATATAAACGACAAATAAACCACGTACCAATTCTCTGGATAGAGCTTATCTGTATGATGTCTGATTTTCCCTTACTCTGGCACAAAAATCAGACTGAATTCGATCGATTATCATGAGTTATGTTGGTTGTGAGGATCACTGTAGTATGTAGCTTATTCGCTTACATCTCCGACTTAAGGCAACTCCACAAGAAAATGTCTAGTTGCCAGTCGGTCGTGTAGAACATCAAATGTGGTATGAGCTGTGTGGAATGTAGCTCCATATTGTTGAAATCACATGCAATTGCTGTCCAAATCAAAAAAAAGTTAATAACCATCAGCCTAGTCTAGTAGGTAGTGTGTTGGCTTATTAGACGAAAGGCCAGGGTTCGTATCCCCGGTCAGTCATCAAAAACGAAATATGAAAGAATATTTCTTCGGCGACTTCCTCTCAGCAGATTTCTGGCAAAAACTCTGAGAGCAAATAAAATTGCCATGAAAAGTTGCTCACAAAAATCTGTCGTTCGGAGTCGACTTTAAACTGTAGGTCCCGCCACTCATGTATAAAATTAACACACACAACATAAGTGGTGTGAGAAGCTAGGTCGTAATCCTGACTGAAGGGTTGTAATGGCCAATTATGTATGTATAACCATCAGCCTATAGTGCTAGCCGTTGATCTTGATAGCCTTGCCAACAACGTTTTCAAAGAAATATGGACCGATGAAGCCGTCAGCTTAAAATCCACACCAAACAGTGACTTTCTAGGGATGCATTGGGTGCTCTTGAATCTCATGTGGATCAATATCGTTCAAAATTCGATAATTTTGTTTGTTCATGTAATCATTCATTCTAAAATACGTCTCATAGCTGAAAACGATTCTTCGATGAAAACTAGGGTCAATTGCTTTCTGTTCTGGAACCAATTCACCGCACACAACATGTTGTCTAGAATCCATCTCTATTCATCCATGATCTTTCATGATCAAAACTGACTGAGTAACTGTCACTTTATTCGGCAGATGTATGTCTGCCAAGATGGCCGTTCTTAACTGTCAAAGTTCATAAGTTCCTGTTGGATGGCTGGACACCCTACCTGCTTTCCTTTATTTCTATTGACATTTGTTGTAAGCTATGATGGAAATATCATCGGATTTTTTTGTTGTTGTTGCTTTTTTTCTTGGTTTCCCGAGCTAATAATAATTACTCCTCTTTATGTGTAAATATCATGGCATACGAGTTTTGAAATTTACATGTCGACAGGTTTTTTTCTTCGTTTTTTTTTTTTTTGCTTCGCGACATTCTAAGCCAAAGCTAGACACACAACTTAATTGTTAAAAAGTTTTGAACGAATAACCATGTTTATATAGTGACAATTATAAACATAAAATGACTTTTAGTATTTGGGCTTTAAAGTTAATTTAATTAACACACTCAGTTACAAAAATAAACACACACACACACACACACCAGCTGTTGTACTATTTTGCTGAGAAAAAAAATCTCCGCCAGAATTGTATTGCTTTGTAAGCAGAAGCAGCAGTAGAAGACGAAGAAGACGAAGAAGACGAAGAAGAAGATCTTTGTGTTTATAAAACTACAAAAACAAAACAAAAAAACAACCTTGAATAGATGGGAACATAAAAATATAAAATATTACCATGGGCAAGAGTGTGTGTGTGTGTATGTATGTGAGTTTAAATTTAAAAATATTTTATTAAAACCGAAATAAAAACACAAAAACAAAAACAAAAATTATAAATAAAAATTTAATATTTTTTTCTATTAATCTTCCCAAGCAATTGCCATCAATTTCTTTTAATTTTTATTTATTTCTTCTTCTTCTTCTTCTTCTGCTTTTGTATTATTCGTATAAGTGTTTAAAACAACAACAACAACTCTATTACAATAATAATAATTTTCTTTAGACAGGCATAGACACAGTCAGACTCTCGCTCTTAAAATGAAAGACGCGAATGTAACAAGAAAAAAAAAACACAGAAATACGAGCAAAAAATGGCAGCAACAACAACAACAACAACAACAAAACAAGTTCATGAAATTTGTTGTCAGTGATGTGCCAGACATTAATAAACGTTTGAAATTTATTTTACCACAGTAAACACCCTGTAGGCAGGGTTCATCTTTTCCAATTAGGAAATATAAGCTTCCATAGGGTGAATTTTTAGAGCTTTAGAACTTGGAATCACAATAGAAAACAAAAACTGGATCAGTTCCAACTACTTTTTGACTACGTTTTTCAATAAATCTGGCAATATGGTGTTCACGGCTTGCAATGCTTCAAGAGTTGGCTGCTTCTAGAGCTGCTTTATCGGAATAAAGCAATGCAGCGGTGAAAAATTTGCACAAAAGGCCGTGTATTCTAGATGTGGTAGATGTTCATAAACATCACGTAGTATTGTTCCATTCTCTTGCCATAGAAGGGGTTATGTCTTATCCACTATTATCTACCCTAGGTCTACGGAATTTCATGCCTAATAAGTGATATACGAATAGAATAAAAGAGCGTGGCATTTTCTTTGAAATGGAAGGAGTACACACAGTGCTCTATTGCAATAACACATGCAGTATTGCCTCAGAGCTAACTAACAAGTCCTGATTAATCGATTTCGACAATTTGTTTGAACACTGCACATTGAAGCGTGACTCCTTTAGAGTAGAAATCTGAAAACCAGATTGAAAGTTTATTTATCAAGTGATAGTAATGATATTTGCATGGAGGAAACGGAATAGGTACAACACCTTTTATGAAACTGGTCTGCAGAAGATCTGGCAAACATGCTACTAAGGGAAGTGGTCAATTTCATCTGGAGCTCGGGGTGGTTTAAACTGCCAGCAAAAATAAAAAATTTAAAAAAAATAAAAAAAAAATAAAATTTTCTTTTTCCTTTTCTTTTTTTTTTAGAACAAATGGGAGATTACAATAAAAACACCAACAACAACAACAACTACAAAAAAAATTATATTAAATTGTAAACAAAAAGAAACCACACACACACAAAGTTAGTATGGAAGGTGTGTGTGAATTTCCCAACACTGAACAGGTGTTGTTAGTTGGGCATGCACACAGCACTTTTACTTTGAAAACAAACAGAATAAAAAATTGAACAACGCATTGCAATTCCATAGAATATATTCCTTATGGTCTCGTTCTGTTGAGAGGCTGCACTCTGCCACATCCAGAAGACATATAACTAACTGAGGCAACGCAATCTCACGTAACGCAATCTGAGGCAATGCAATCTCACATAGAATGTCAATAATTCACTAGTGAATGCCTTTTTTAATTTCTTTCTACTAATCTGATCTGGTGCAGATCTAGGGCGAGTCCGACGACCTAATTCTCTGCCTAGTTAATACTACAATGCCCATGACTGCGGTTCCATCTCATTTTCAGCTATTGCTTTGCAGTGATCCCTAAGTCACACGGTTACCTAGCAAAGTACAACTCTGCCTACTACACCGAGCTGTAGAACATCTTCTGACCCTCTCTGACCAGCCGGCAATTTCATGGTATACGAAGCCATTAACAGCAATGAGACAGCTTAAATGACATGCGGCTACTTGCTACACTCAGATGCAAGATTTTGATATAGGAATTCCCCAAGCTTATAAGCTTAGTGCTTATACCTCGGGGCATACTGTAATTGTATTTAAATAAACAAAAGAGGGGGGAGGGGGGAAATTGTCATCATTTATTCACTTTCGAGTATTTTTTATATGTTTTCGACATATTTTTGAGGTTACATTTTAATCGTGCATTTTAAACATTTTTAATTCAGTTTAGTGTTGCCAAATCGTTGACCAATAACGTGATTAAATTTCTTTTCAAACAAATTTTTCTGTTTTTGGGGTTTTAAATTTCTTAATATTTCCCGAAAATAATATAAAAATGAAGTAAAAAAAAAACCTTGTGAAATTTGAAGTTCTTTATGTCGGGTTTTCATTTCATTTAATCTTTTTTTTGTTTTTTTTGTGTGTGGGCAACAGGGTATTTAAGAAAAGGAAAATCAAGCATGATTTGTAATATTTTATGAGGAAATCTTGGAAAATCGTATACAAAGTGAGAAAGTAAAAACGTTCATGTAAGTAAGGAAAGTAAATTACAGTAGTCTCCGGTTATAAGCACTCTGGTCAAACGTTTTCAACAGAATGAAATACAAAAAAATTTTTTTAGGCGACTTCCTCTCAACAGATTTCTGGCAGAAACCTAAACAGTGAATAAATTGTAATGAAGTGTCTGAAAATCTGTCATCCGAATCGACTTTAAACTGTAGGTCATGCACACCTCATGGTAGAGTAGCGTGAGAAGCTAGGCGTAATCCTGACAGAAGGTTGGAATGACCAATTATGTTGTAGTAGTCGCACTGAACTTAGCCAATCTTGATTTTTTGCTTTATAATATGCTGAAACTATTTCATTCCCCGGCCTAGCTTCTAAGAATTGAATTCTATCAGCTTCTGAGAATCTAGGCCGTAATTCTGACTGAAGGGTTGTATGGCCAATTATGTTATGTATGTATTTCATTCCCGCCTACAAATGTGAAAAATTGTCCTCCATACCAATTCGTTTATAGGCACTCGCTTTGTGACAATTTTCGTTCCAAAATTCAACTGTTTCTACTACTCTCTCGTTCAAGTGATAAAACATTTCTGAGTTCCTGAAGCCATTTCAAACCAATATTTACCTTTAACACCATAAAGCAGATTTATTGGAAAAAGTAGTAGATTCTGCAGGCGCAGATAACAGTGGAAGTTTTTAATATCCATGCTTGGATTGTCGGCAAAAAAGGAAATTTCGATCTGATGCAACTCATGTCCATTACGCTTAAGTAGACAAGGAGTTTAAAAGCAAGTATATTGGTTTATTGGATGCCAGCCTTTGGTTCAAACCCTAGCTTAGAGATGTGAAACACAAACGAAATATGAAAGAAAAAAATATTTCTTTCGACGACTTCCTCCTCCCTCAGCAGTTTTTTTGGAAAAACTCTGAGAATACATAAAATTGCTAAGAAACGTTTCTTAGAAATCTTGTCGATTGGAGTCATACAACATGCATGGTATAAGAAACTAGGTTGTAATCCAAACTAAAGAGTTGTAATAGCCAATTTATGGACATAAGTAAGACTTATACATGATTAATGCTGATAGTTTCGGGCTAGAGTAAAATCGTGGCTTTATGAGAAGAGAAATCATATGAACATGCCAAGAAATTGATTTTTTTGGAAGGTATGCAATCGTATGGATGTTAGTTCATTAAGATTTTCTGTATTTCATATTAAAAAAAATGTTTTTTTCTAAATAATTTCGAAATTTCTAATTTTCTTCTCTCGTTTATTTTAATACAATTTTTTTTTAATAAAAATTACACAGAAAGAAAGAAAAAAAATTGATTGAAACTATTAATTACAGCAGATAGTAACTGCGGCTTACTTCACTGTAATGCCTCTGCCTCTATAAATGTGGGTCACTTTTAATAAAATTTCAACAACAAAAAATATGTTTTGTTGCTTTGATTATAAAAATTAACGGTATTTCATTATTTTTAAATATGTACATACGTACTTACATATGTGTGTGAGTGTGTGTATGTATGTATATGTAAATAAAGCTACTTTAAATAATTATTTTTAACAAAAACAAAATATTGTAACTCAACCACCAATTCAATCGAATAGAATAGACCAGCACAATATATGTATAATGGCCAGCCATAAAACTTACTTCCTCTGTAAAGAAAACAATGTAAACAAGACTCCCTTGTTCCTTCCCCCTCCCCTCTGTAGCTGACAAAATTAAAAAAAAATTTTTTCGTTTGTTTTTTTTTTTTCTTTAGAAAACAACAACAATTTTGCCTTTCTCGGCTCATATAACACAATGAAGCTCAATTAGCTGAACCGAAAATAAAACAAATAAGAACAACAACAACAACAACAACAACAAGAACTACAACAATTGAAATTTGAAACAAAAACAAAAACAAATTATAACAGATCATGAAATTGTATACACATTCACTAGTCAAGTGCAATATTATGATTTTGTTGTTGTTGTTATTATTTTATATAGTACAATAACAACAACAACAACAACAACAACACATATACATATGTATGTATATCATCATTATCACTAATAAACTTCATCATTATAATGTTATAATAATGCTGAATAGATGATCATTAGCATAAGCATTATCATCATCATCATCATCATAATCACCATTGCCATCGTTATTATTATAATTATTGTTGTGATTATGGCTTATAATACTTAAAAATTATTAACACTTGAGTGCTTAAACAGTGCATAATAAATCTACAACAAAAACAAAACAAACCAAACAAAAAAAAAAAAACAAAAGAAAAGTAGCATATTGGCAACACTAATAATTTACAGTCGATTAATAAGAAAAATAACAGAGAACTCTGAGTCTTTCTATCACTCCCAAAGTATAAGAGAATTAACACCAGTGTTGCCATAACGAATAATTTACAAGAAATAGCCGAGTTACTACTATTCAATGAACTATAAAAAAAATGTTGCACTTTCTCTATGACCGATTCAATCTGCTAATAGGTCATCTATTAAACCTTTCCAAATACCAACTCGCAATCCCAGATATCTGCAAGATTACTAGAATAATTCTCTTTCTTAAAGACGCGTACCGCCCAAACTACCTGCTATCTTCAATTGTGAAAGTAGTAGAAGTACAGCTATTGCCAACACTGAGTCTACATCTTTCCCGTGCCCAGTATCAATATGGATGCTAATAGCGCCCCAATTCCCCTCTATCTATAATTGAAAATGTACTGAAAGCACTGCCATTTTTATCAATGATTACTGGTTGGTTTAGACTCTATTTCTAAGTGACACTAAATGCAAGGAACTTCAAACTGGTTCAGTTTAGATCTGTGCTGACTTCATACTGGCAGCGTATAATTCCGGGTTTGGTCAGTTTTGTTAGATCCGTACAGCCGCCATACGGCCTGAGGTTAATGAGGTTAATTGATTTCACAATGACACGTAACTTGATAAGTTTCTCAATTTCAGCATCTCGATATCCAAAAATGCTAGGCTGTCACCCAATCTGTTTATCGATCGGTCTAAACAAAATTGACCACATTGCGATTGACGGAAAGCACTATTCGCAGTCAAGTTACAATTACGCATTGCGAAACCGCAAAGAGCTGCAATCAGATAAGACATCTGAGGCGTTCACAGCACAATTAATTCAGACCTAGTAAATATACGATAAGTGTTCGTCCCTTTATACCAAAATTGGTCACCTGGGAAGGATTTTGGCTCCCCTTTCGGTTTGTATAAACGCCACAAGTCTTCTAGGTTTCGCAGCAAAGCGAAACTTGACAGGTATGTAGCCTCAATTTGCGTTATCTCGATGTTCGCAAAAGACGCTTGGTTGCCAAACGATCAATCAGCATCCAACCAGATTGATTACATTAACTACTAAATGTGCGCACATTCAGCGCATTACGAAAGCCAAACGGCTAAGAGCTGTAGTCAGATAGGATAGCTGAGGCGTTAACACTATAATAAATGCGAGATTTATTTATTTCTCAAAGAGGAAAATATTTTTTTTTATTTTCTTTAACAATTTATAGGAAAACAAATGTTGAAAACAAATAAAAACTGTCTGTTCTGTTGAAAAATTTTCTAAAAACGGTAACACTGTTCATCATCAATAAAATAAATCATCATTATAATAATAATTCGAACAACAATACAAAAGAAAAATAAAAATAAAACAGTTTTTTTTCTCAGAGATTTAAATTTAAAAAGAAAAACAAACAGAATAAAAACAAAAGAAAAAAAAAACCTATGAAAAACAGAAAAAAACAACAACAACAACAATTGCTACTATACAGACACGACTATAATAAATAATAATTTCATCAACATCAACATCAGCAATAGCATCATCATCACCATCATCATCATCATCACTACCATTGTCGTCATCATCATCAACAAAACAACGGCATTGTTCTCAACCAATTGAGTATAAAGTTTTCAAAAGTATTCTCGCTCTGTCTCTCCACTACTACTATAGTACTCACCACCCTAAAACGTTATACTGTTGTTTGTATTTGTTGTAAACTTTATAATTTAAGTACCATACTTTTAGGTTGTTGTTGTTGTTATTGCCGTAATTCACTTGCACTAGACAACAATGAAGAATAATTGTAACATACAAGAGAGTAGAGTAGAGTAGGTTGGAGTAGTGAAGAGTAGCGTGTTCATTGTTGTTTGCTATTAAAGCTGGGTAAAGTATTGTTGTTATTAGTGCATGTGATGTCTTGCTAGCTCTCTCTCTCTCTCTTTCTCTCTCTACCTTATTTATAATTGTATTGCCCGTTAGTTTTCATTTCGTTAAATTATCGTATACAAGTGGAGATTCATTATAATGAGGTGTCTCATTATAAACAAATGATGACACTTTTCTTCCCATTTTATTTAAATTTTTTTCTTCTTTTTTTTTTGTCTTTAAATTGACACTTCAGTTGTGTGTATGTGTACAAAAAATTTAAGTTGTTTTTTTCCTTATTTTTTTATAAAAAGTGAGGTTGGGAAAAACATGAAAATGTTAAAAGACAAAACAAAAGAAGTTTTACTAACACTATTACACTTAAAAACACTAACACTATCTTACACACACACACACAATTAATGTCAATACTGAGGGGAACATAGAAATGCAATAAATGTTGCTAAGCTAAGGTAAGCTAAGCTACTTGACATATTCCCTCTCTTTTGTTATGTGCCAGGAAATTTCTATCAGAAAAGAAAGAAGAAAAAAAAGAGTGCTTACAACACTGTTTGTGTTTTTCCTTTTTTTTTTAAAGAAAAAATGCTTTATCATTGTAAATTGTAATTGAAAAATATTTTGCAACATTTTAATTCAGACAACTGGCAGGGAATAAAAAAGAAAGTGGACTTGGAATAGAACTCATGAGATAAAAGACAGTTTTTATTGTTCTCTGCGAGCGCAGATAACAATGGAAGTCTTTGACATTCATGCTTGGATAGTTAGGCACCAAATGAATTTGAATACAGAATCTGACGGTCTGATGCAACAGACACAAAACAGACAGAAATAATTAAAAAAAATGGATTGTAGTAGAACTAATAAGATACAAGGCCGTTTTTATGTTCCTGATATTCCAAAAGAATATCCTCTTTCAACGAAGGCAAAAAAAATCTTAGAACTCTTTCTGGGACTAGTACTAATCACCATGCTGTAATAAGCATCTGTACAGTATGGCCGTATCACATACTGGACTCTTAAGTTTCTCTTATGAGCAAGGGGAATCGAAGGAGCTCTTGATTAACCAATTATATGGTATGTGAGGCAGGAAGTTAGCGGCAAAAAATGCACGCGTAAATGTTGGGTAAACAGAGGATGCTAACATTGATGATGCTGCTCAGTTTTTTTGACATACTGAGAGTCTATAAGGGAGTACCCAATAAATCAGTAGTAGAGAGAATGATAGTTGAACCTTTCATGAATCCATGTGACAAACTGACAGAGATAAATAAAAGAAAGTGGACTTGGAATAGAACTCATGAGATAAAAGAAGGTTTTTATTGTTCTCCTGCGAGCGCAGATAACAATGGAAGTCTTTGACATTCATGCTTGGATAGTTAGGCACCAAATGAATTTGAATACAGAATCTGACGGTCTGATGCAACAGACACAAAACAGACAGAAATATTAAAAAAAATGGATTGTAGTAGAACTAATAAGATACAAGGCCGTTTTTATTGTTCTTCTGGAAGATAAGTGGTGTGAGAAGCTAGGCCGTAATCCTGACTGAAGGGTTGTAATGGCCAATTATGTATGTTGGCTACTTTCACGTCTGTTTGATATAAAGGGGGTGTGGTCGGTTATTTTCTAAATTTCTTGGCTTGAAAAGTCCTCAATTTCTGAAGATATTTAATCACCATTTTGTCTATAAATATTCTGTACCAATAATTATGTAATGTACTGTAGCGTTCATCCATTCATAGTTGTACTCACACGCATTTTTTCTTTGATTTTTTCTTATTACTGGAGGGGATTTTTAAGTTATTAAACCGTGTTTCTATTATTATTAATAAAAAAAATGTTTGTTTTTGTAATTTTTTTCATTTAATAAATAGAAAATTTATTTCTTTTTTTTTCTTTTTATTATCAAATGAATGTGAAAGTGAAAATAAATGAATTTGAAAAGAAAGAAACAAAGAAAAAAAACCTAAGACACGCATCAAGCTATTATCACAGAGAGAGAAAAAAATGTTTTAAATTTTTTCCAATAAAATTTTTCTTTTTAAACAAAAGTCCCCTCCTTTTCAAAATTATTCGCTTGGAAGCTGACATTTGCAGCAACTCTGTGTTTTGCTAACAATTGCGATGTGTGTTACACACTGGCAAGCTTGCATGCATTCAATTGCTTATTAGCTATGCGTGTTTAAGAGACAATGTAACTTTAATTTTTAAAATTGGTTTTAAAAGGGTTTTCTTTAAATGTAAATCACATTGTGGTTTAACCACAGTGTGCCCTTGATTTGAACGTGTTTATTAAACGCTTTAAATAACCGAGTAGTACTCACTACTCGTATCAGATTACCTGTCATCACAATAAATTTTGCTTTTATCACCGTGGTTTTTAGCTGTCAATTTGAATTAAACTTCAAAAGAAAATCGTAAAAGAGAGATGAAATATCTTAATTATTAATGGCGGTAATAAATTAGGTATTGTCACTGTAAGAGAGCGTGTACTGTTGCAATCGATGCTGTACTGTCATATGCGTTTAGTTTTTGGAAACGAAAAAGTTAGCATAGCTCGATAATGTCTGCCATTTATCAATTACTTCTTAACGTAAGCATTTAACTAGAAATGAAATTAATTCCCTCAAAACAATTCCTTGACAAAAATGCTCACCTTCAGTCAATTTTAAATGCCTACAGTCGACACTTAGCGGTGCAAACGTTAATCGTTTGGCTTTTTAAGACTCTTAAGCCAAGATCATTACATAAGACTTTGCATTACAGCAGTAATAATCACTTCGCTGCTCACAGCTCTTTGTAAATTTGATGGCTTCGAATCGAGAAGAGCATAATTTGCATTACAACAGTAATAGTCAATTCGCTGCTCCCAGTCCTTTGGCATTTTGATGGCTTCGAATCGAGAAGAGCATAATTTGTGTGAAAACGATCAATAACTACTCGATTTGCATGCGTTTGTGAACTGTAAAGGGAAAATGAAATGGAAATTGAAGTCATTGTACTCTAATAGGTAGAGCGTTAGTCTAATAGACGAGAGGCTGTGGTTCAAATCCCAGCTCAGACATATGGAACGAAATATTTCTTTTAGGCGACTTCCTCTTAATAATCTTTTGGCAAAAACTCTGAGAGTAAATAGAAATTAGAGGAAAACTTTCCTAAAACTATCATTTGGAATAGACTTTAAACTCTATGTCGTTAATAGTATTGTCACAAACCACATAGGTTGTGTGACAACCTAGGTTGTAATCCTGACTAAAGAGTTCTAATGACTAAATGAACGTAGAGCTCTATGACTAACGCATACAGATGTGGAAGGTTTGTCCTGGCCTTACCCAAATAATAGTAAATCAAACCACAATTATCGATAAAAAGCAGCCGATACAACTGTATCAGGTCAGCGATAGTCACTACAACATATCCAAGAAACTTAATTGAACGAGAATCCTATAAGGAGGGAGTACTTTCTCTATGACGCTTTCTATATAAGGAAGCAAGTCTGAGTATCATTAAATGAATGCTTAGACTGTGTATAGTAGAAAACCCAATAATTATACTGGAGTATAGCTAAGAATGAAATAAGTAATCGCGGGCTAATCAGAAGTTCCTAGTGAAGAATCTTTCTATTGAAGAACTCGACTTAAATTCCAAGCAGATGGCAATCCCGTTTTGGCATACGAGACCATTGTTGTCATGTCTAGCAAGTGTGGAGGCCACTATTGATATGGGAGTTAGGACAAGAGAGCTGGGAAAGAATATGACGGCCTAATAGGGCTGTGAAGATAACTTGAAGTCGTCGTAGTCTAGTAGGTAGTGTGTTGGCTTATTAGACGAAAGGCCAGGGTTCGAATCCCCGGTTAGACATCAAAAACGAAATATGAAAAAATTATTTCTTCGGCGGCTTCCTCTCAGCAGATTTTTGGCAAAATCTGAGAGTAAATAAAATTGCCATGAAGTTTCTCAAAAATCTGTCGTTCGGAATCGACTTTAAACGTAGGTCCCGCCCACTCATGTTATAAATTAACACACACAACATAAGGGATTCGAACCCTGGCCTTTCGTCTAATAAGCCAACACACTACCCACTAGACTACGGCGACTTCGGTAATCCTATAATACCGTTTGAAATTGTTCTGTGGACTAGAGGGAATGCTTCTCCGAATTTTTTTCCTCAAAAGTAACAGAATTTAAGTAGGGCATAGGACAGTATGCAACCCACTGCCTAATGTGGGTTTAGTTATAAAAGTTAGGAAATCGTGCAGGCCTTACATTGCACATTTTTCAGACAGGCAATCGGCAATACAGACTGCCGCGAAAATGATTAAGAATGCAAATATCCCTAGACGAGTTATAATCCTACTTTTCGATAGACAGGCACCTGTTAAGGCCTTAAATTCCGGCGAAATTAACTCCAAGACGGTGTATAACAGTCGCAAATACCAGATTGAGGAAGCGGAACGATATGATGTCCATATCATATGGATACCAGGATGCTTAAACAATCCATGAGACAGTAGAGTGAATGAACTGGCTAGGTTTCGCATAGCTATTGAAGTCTCTGATGAATTCTCAACTTTGAAAATCTCTGTAAAAACCAGCCAGCAATGCAGTGCCATGGATTCCATGTTCGATAACGGACAGAACGGTATAGAAAATCTAGCCAAGCCTGGATAGAGGGCGTACAAAAAGACTCCCTAAACTCTAAAGAAGCGCGCTCAGTATAGTTAATGAATTAATGGCGCACCAAGTTACCCTAAACTCTAAAGAAGCGAGCTCAATATAGTTCCGAAAGCAGGCAGAACGGAACAGAAAATCTGGAAAAAACCCTGGATAAAGGACGTATGGAAAGTCTTCTTAAACTTTGAAGAAGCACGCTCCGTATAGTTTTCAGGATCAATGTCGAGCATTACATTATGGCCACTTAGCAAATGATTTCTGCAGAACCAGTAGAGGCGAGAAAGAAGTCGTACACGCCCAGCATATGGCGAGGGAGGAAAAAAACACCTTGGCGTCTGGTTTACAGATGACCAAGAGGAAGTGTCACGTACTGACATTGGCAGTATGAGTCGTTGCATCACTAGTTTTAAGTGGTTCCCAGACTGGAGGATAAGGGATATCACACTGTGATATCACAAGGGGCCCTATGTCGACTAAGCATGTCCATCCAACTTCTTTGGTTAGAAAGCCAGTTCCATCTATCTACCTACCAAACTACTCTGCAAATAATTGTATTGCTCACGTGTCGGAGTAAAAATCTTTTCGGTGTTCCTTTCGGAATATCATGTTAAAAACTTTTATTAAAATCTACGAAAAGAACACAAAAGTGTTGTATTCTGCAGACTGCTCAATCGTGCACCAAAGAGTTCTGTTAGGATATACACTCAACCTAACACTGCTTGAATTAGTTTGATGTGCACGTAGAAAAACTGTAATAATGTTGACCTTTACATAGAATATCAGTGATATATGATTGAGTATAAGAGTTACCAACCGGTTTACCATTTGCGTTGCCAGTTTTACAGCGTGTAAGATCGTCAATTTCTCTAATTTTTCAGATCACAAGAAAGTTTTGGAATGGAACGCTAAAAAGTTTTTATTGTTACCTTATCTAGTTTTATTCTTTCTTTTCCTTAATTCCCTGCTTTAGTTGGAAATGTATTAGAAATTATTTTTACTTTACACTGCTGTGTAGAGATTACTTTATTGGTCACTATTACTCTTTAGTCAATGTTACAACCTAGCTTCTCAACGTAGTTTCTAAGAGAGTTTCCTCTCGACAGTCTTCAGGGTAAAACCATTAAGAGTAAATAAAATTGCCATGAAGTTCTTCCAATCTGTCGTCCGAAATTGACGTTAAAGTGTAGGTCGCTTCTTTCGTGGATAAAATTAATACACACACACAGCATGGGTGTTAGGAGAAACTAGGTTGTAATCCTGACTAAAGGGCTGCAATAACGAATTAAGTGTGTCGGTTTAATAATTTCAATTTCTGTTGGCTACTTTCTGTATTTTTTTTTTGTTAATAAATTATGCTGAAAGTGTTGAAAAACTGCTATTAAAACCATCAGCATAATCAATGGAAAAAAATACAGTGTTGGCCATATTTATTGGTACAGCAAAATAAATTTCATTCACATAACAGTAATTGGCCATTACAACCCTTCAGTCAGGATTACGGCCTAGCTTCTCACACCCACTTATGTTGTGTGTGTTAATTTTAACATAAGTGGTGGGACCTACAGTTTATAGTTCGACTCCGAACGACAGATTTTTGAGAAACTTTACATGGCAATTTATTATCTCTCAGAGTTTTTGCCAGAAATCTGCTGAGGGGAAGCCGCCGAAGAAATATTTTTTTCATATTTCGTTTTTGATGTCTGACCGGGGATTCGAACCCGTCAAAGGTGGAGGACTTGCAGTTTTATGTCACCTCGGAACGACAAATTCTAAGAAACTTTTCTTAGAGATCTTTTGCCAAAAGACTGCTAAGAGAAGGACGCCGTTCGAGACGTCTAAGGGTTTGAAACATGGGCTCACTGTCTGATAAACCAGCACACTACCTACATACATATATACATACTTGGTCATTACAACCCAGTTTCACTATTCATGTTGTATGTGTTAATTTTATATCTGAGTTGCGGAACTTACAGTTTAAAGTCGACTTCAGCAGAATTTTGAGAAACTTTTTCATGGAAATTTTATTAACTCTCAGTGTTTTTGGTGGAAATCTATTGAGAGGCAGTCACCGAAGATATATTTTTAGGTATTTCGTTTCGTTAGAGATGTTTAACCTAGGGTTTGAATCGCAGCCTCACGTCTAATTAGACTACGGCGACTTCCGCTCTGAATTCCGCTTTCTGAATTCACGCTTCTACAATCAAGTCCCCATTACATCACCTATGGTAAGTAGAGAGAGAGATGTGCATATTTTCCACGTTACGAGAACAACTTCAAGATATCGGCCCATGCTACCACAAGACAATGGGATATGCTACCACACTTCGTATTAAAAAGTTTCTTAAAGACAAAATTTTTTGTGAAGGTTGGCCATACTTATGCCATAAAGAGGTTACAGATTTTTTTTTTGTATTAAAGCAACAACAAATTGGTGTATGGTTCATATCTTTCATTGGACGTCTAAGGAACTAAACATTCAATTTATGCCCTTAATTTGTTGAAAGATAGATTCCAACAAACTCTATAGATTTTCGAAAAATCCCTTCCGAAGAAATGAATGCACACGGCTGCTCTCCTTTCTTTGTTAAGTTGATCAGTGTAACGAATTGAGATGACGCTCATTGATATTAAAATGTTCGAATTTGTTTGTTATTTTGTATTTATTTAATGATTTCAAAGCTAAATAATGGAAATTTACTTTTTTTGTTGTTGGTCTGTTTTGTTTTAAAAACCGATTTTCTAAACAATTTCTGTTTGGGGTGAACGAAGAAACTCATTTTCAAATATTTTCATCAATGAAATCAGAGTCAAAAGTCTTACAAGGCAGTCAAAATAATGTTTATCACTGCACTGCATTGTAGAGTAAACAATACACAAACAACAACAACAACACTACACGTAAACAAATGTAAACTAAACTGTTTAAGTGTGTAAACTCTTACACTCTCTCTCTATACTACTCTCTCGCTTCATCGTCAAATACACCCGTATTATCTACAAGGTAAGAAAGAAAGAGCAGCCATTAGGTTTATAGGGGAAATTTTTTTTGCTATTGTTGTTGTCAATTATACGGTATTATTAAATGTAAACAATAGTAGCAGCAGCATCGCATTCAACGAAAACAATAACAAATAAAAAACAAACCAACAACTGTGGGAAAATAGAAGATTATTTATACACTCAGAGAAATTAAATGTGAAAATTAATAAAAACAAAGCAATTGTTGTACGAAACAGAAACAATTTCCATGAATAATTTATGAAATTTATGCCGTAAATAAACGTTATAATAACTATAATTAAAGCAAAGCATATTGTTTTTATGTTGGAATATAAATTTTTTTTTTAATATTTTATCGCATAATTTTTAAAATATTTTAAACTGCAGTTTGAAAAGGTTTTGAACTCAGTTCAACTGAGAGTTCAGCGTCAGTAGAAAGGAAAGTAGACTATAAAGCATGGATTGGATTCATGTGTTCAATTGAAACTTTAAAGTCTATGGAAAGTGGACCGTGATGTAGTAAAATTAGTCTCTATTTTAAAAATTATTGGGCTCCAGTTTAATGCTTGAAACACTTTAGATGCAACACTTGCGGCGCGGCAATCTGTCAAAAATAAAATACATTCTATATGGAAACGTTTCGCGGTTGCTGCTGCACCCTTAAACTAATTTCTATTTTTGCTTGCAGCAGTGAGAGTATTTGTGCTGTCTCATTGCCAGGATTATATTAAAAGTGACGCCTTACAAAGCGGCTATGCACCTCTGCTGCGCCCTCAGGTTAATTTGTACCTTTTCTTGCGGCAGTGAGAGTATTTATGCTGTTTGTCTCATTGCCAGGATTAGTGCTGTCAGATTCGCTTTCATTGCGCTCAAAGGCAGCAAATTCAACGTTTTGGAAGATTGCAGACTTTCGAAGATAAATGAAAATCATCATAGGCGTCTGACAACTCTAATCTACAAGGGCGTTCAAGAGCATCCAATGCATTTCGAAATGCTTTGATGTGGATTTTAGGCTGTCTTTGAACACTATGTTACATAATTGGTCATTAAAACCCTTCAGTTAGGATAACGGCCAAGCTTCTCACACCACTTATGTTATGTTAGTTAATTTTATTCACGTGCCGCAACCTATAGTTTCAATGTCAAGTCAAAATGACAGATCCTTAAAACAAAATTTTCCTGGCAATTTTATTTATTCTCAGAGTTTTTGCCAGAAGGCTACTGAGGGGAGGGGGAAGTCGCCTAGAATTTTTTTTCATATTTAGCTTTGTTCGAAATGTCTAAGCCGTGGGTTTGAATCGTGGCCTCACGTCTAATACGCCAACGCCCTACCTATTAGACCACGGCGACTACATGCATGAAATACCACCATTGAATAGGAATAAATGATTTTTTTCTTTTACCTATGCTTTGCCGCTACAGTTTAAAGTCAAAGGACTCCGAACGATAGATTTTTAAGAGTTTTTCAATTTTATTTACTCTCAGAGTTTTTACCAGAAGGCCACTGAGGGGGGAAGTCGCCTAGAATTTTTTTCATATTTCGTTTTGCTAATTAAAGCGCATATGCTGCCTACCTTAGGCGACAATTGTAAAATTGCTGCGCCACAAACGCTGTGTCTAATGTGTTTGTAGCAAGCTGCTGACTTTCAACAACAAATTTAAAGAAATTTTCATGAAATTTAGGAAACTTTTCAGCAGAAGACTGCTGAGAGGAGGATGCCGAAAGAAATTTTTTTGAGTTGGGATTTACACCACGGATTCATGTCTAAAAAGCCAATGCACTACCTAATAGATTGCGGCGACTTTAATGCTACGAAACTAGCGAAATCTTTATCCAATAAACATAGCGCAACCCATATATTTTATCTCATCTGGAAACTAATTACGTGTTCTCTCTTTTTAAGCTACTCTACCTGCTAAGGAGACATTCGAGTTGTATAGGCGTCTGTTCATATGATTTCTTTAGACGTTGAGAATTGGAGAAGAAGCTGAAAAAACTATTTTCCACTTAACGAACCACTCTCCAGCCTTGGCACTTACTTATTTACTTAATTGGCCAATAACAATCCGATTAACAACGGATTTCAGCCTGCCTTAAAATATTCTTCCAGGCCCCTCTGCTTTTGAAGCGCCTTTGCCATTTGGTATCTCGCATTTAGACGTAAAAAAATTGTATTTTCTCGTCAATAGATAATTTTCAGAAACAACAGAGGCTAGAATAAGAATATGTTGCCAACCTTTTCAACTACACACCAACAATTGGTAGTGAAGTGTGCGGCTTTTCATTTGCACAGGGGGAATACTTTTTGTGGTTACATGCATTGCCAACCTATTTTTAAATATTTTTACTTGTTGATTTAATTATTTGTTTAAAATGAAAATTGTTTTCCTATAATTTTTTCTTTATTTTTTTTTTTATTTTTTTTTTTTTTGCAACAATTTTCTTCCTACTTTCATTTAATTTTGATTTTAATAAATTTGCTTTCAGTTAAGCTTCATTAAATATTGTTAAGCATTATGAATTAACATTTTAATTAAAAATAACTTAATTTTACAAACAAATTATTGAAAAAAAAAATAAAAAAATTTTTTTTTTGCAAAAATGTTGCAATTTACGCTTAAATTTTTAAGGAAAAAAAACGAAAAACAAGGAAAATAAATTAAATTTTTTTTGTTTATTTTATTTGTAGTAAAATTTGCCACAAATTTTTCACAGTTGGAAATAGACTTTCCTACGAAACATTATTAAATCAATTCAAAGCTCATTAGAAAATATTTTTTGCACGCGCTTTGAATAAAAAAAATTATTCTTGCGAGTTGCCAACAAAATATTCGATTATTCGAATAGAAAATTAAAATTAAAAAGAAAAAAAAAAACTTGAAAATTGCTACGCATTTCTCCTCAAGTTTATAGTTTAAAAAAAGCAACAACACAATTGTTTACATTTTAAACAAAAACAATTTGTTTTAATTTTTCATAAGACCACAGAATTGAGCTTCTCACACCACCCGGGTTGTTTATTTTAATTTTATCTCAGTTTATTGCTTGCTAACTTCATTCTTTAATGTAAACAATGAAAAAATGTTTTGCAAATTATGTTTTTAAGAAAATTTTAACAAAAAATGCAATTGAAATAAAAAATTTTCAGTTAAAGTACTTAGAATTGGCTAAAGAACTAAGGTTGGCAACTCTATTTATTGATTGTGAACGTCACAGGTATAGAAAAAATGGGTTTTCAATTAATTTATTACGAAAATGTAATAATAACCGCGGACGAAATCAAAAATAGTCTTTTAAAGTATTAAACTCTTGGCAAAAGAACAGAGGTTGGCAATTCAATTTAAATTTCAATGAAAACCGAACGATAAATTATGTAAACGAACAAGATAAGCAACTCCACCTATGAATTATTTGCTTTACATGCTATGTAAACAATGAAAGAGAAATTTGAAAATAATTCCAATTTAAATAAAAAAAATAACCAAGTTGGCAACACCATAGTATATTTTAGCTTAATGGCAATAAATTTAAATTCTTTTTTAATTTTTTGTTGAAATTGTTTTTAAATTTGAGCCCCACAAACTAAATGTAAACTTGATCCTGTTCTATTGCCCAATTTTCAATCTGAAAGGATTATCCAAGCTGATGTCATGTCATACTCTAACTGTCTTCTTATAAGATTATTCGCCTGCTTATTTTCGATTACTACTAGCTCATGTATAAAATTAACGCACACAACATAAGTGGTATGGTAAGCTAGCTCCTAATTCTGATTGAAGGGTTGTAGTCACCAATTATTTATGTACGTATGTAATATGATTTATAGCTCTTGTTGATCCATTGTTGATGATATCGAGCAAGTAGCGCCTCTTATCAAACCTTTATCTCAA
>QOCX01000150.1:178009-204105 GCA_005959815.1 Sarcophaga bullata
AAAAAAAAAAAAAAAAAAAAAAAAAAAAAAAAAAAAAAAAATCAATTCGAAATCCAAAAAGGCTTAATTAATAACAAGGCTAGTTAGATAGGTAGCTCCAATTTGTTACTCTTGGAAAAACAAGTAAAGTACTAAGAATTGGCTAAAGTACTAAGGTTGGAACACTACTTTTTGATTGTGAACTTCACAAGTATAGAAAATATGGGTTTTCAATTATTTTCCTACGAAAATTTAATAATAACCGCAGCCGAAATGAAAAATAGACACTTAAAGTACTAAAATTGGCAACAATACTAAGGTTGGCAACTCATGCTATGCAACTTCACCCACTAATGTAAACAATCAAACAAAGAAAATTTTAGCAAAAAATGTATTTGAAATATAAAAATAGGCATTGGCAACAGCACTAAGGTTGGCAATCATTTTATTGGCTGTCAACTTCACACAGTAATGTAAACAAACAAAGAAAAACTTATTCGTAAATTATTTTTTAAGCAAAAAATTTAATTTAAATAAAAATAGGCATTGGCACAGAACAAAGGTTGGCCAACGGAACATAAAACTTCTTTAAAATAATTAATTTGGCGGTATGTAAATTAAATATACATATTTGATGCAGACCTTTTTTTAATTTTAATTTTTTTTTTTTTTTTAATTTTCATTTCTGTTTATATTTACGTCAACACCTTAGTAGTTTATAAATTAAACAATTTTATGGTTTAAATTAATTTAATTTTCTTTTTTTTAATTTCAACAAACCTCATTTTCCAAAATAAATTCCGTAAACAATTGAATTTTTCAAATGTAAACAATTGAAAAAACAACAACAATTTTTTTTTGCTGATGTTATTGGAAAAAAAAATAAAAATAATTTGGATTTTTAAAATCTAAACAATTGCTTGGTGTGATGAAATCATTTGATTTCATTTGATTTGATTAGATTTTAGAAGAAAAAAAGGCGGATGTTAGTTTTGTTCGCAGTATTAATGTAATTTTTCTCAAATTTTAAAGCCTTATAAAGAAGATGTGAAGGCGTAGAGAATTTTTTTTTATTTTTTTTTTATTTGTTGTTGCTTCATTCCATAAGTGACATTATTTTTAATAGAAATTTCCTATTTAAGAACACATTTGTGACAATTCAAATTCAACCAGAAGACAGAGTGACAACTTGAAACACTCACTAGCATTCACTCTCAAAACATAAACAGAAACATAAACATGAGCATGAGCAAGAGCATATGAACGAACATGAGGAGCACGTAAGATAATCGTACACCGTTAATGGCAAGAAAAAAGCAAAAACAATTTCATACATTCTAATGTATGATTTCATGCTTTTTAATTAGGCGGCGTAGACAATTGCTTACAAAAATTTTTGAAAACATCATCCTCAGCAGCATCATCATGATCATGAAGTTGCTTAAACTAAAAAAAAAATTTTTTTTTTTTAAACGAAAAAAAGTCCAAAAGAAAAGTTGAAGAAGAAGAAACAGAAATAGAAATAGAAACAGAAAAATAAATGCTAAAGAGAACATCAAAAGAAATAAATATTAAATGGCACGTAACTTAAGAAAACTACTCAGTGTACTCAGTGCTTTACATGCCAAGTTCAATAGCCCCCCCTATCTATCCTCCTTACAAAATAAGTAAAAAAAGAAAGAAAGAAATTATATGGACTGGTTACGCTATAAAAATCTTCTAAAAACAAAAAACAAAATTTTTTTTCCTTCACTTATTACCTCAACTAACGAGAGATGGATATGAAAAAAATTCAAGTTCAGTTGTTTCGCTTTAATTTGAAGTTGGTTTTTTTTCTTCTTCATCTTCTTCTATTCTTAAAAATAATGACTGGTTTTTTTTGGCTTTTTAACAAAAAAAAGAACAAAAAAAAATTCCATGTAAAGTTTTGCTAGGCAACATTCTAAATTATAAAGTATATACGGACGGCATGAACCTCAAAACTACTGGGGTGTTAAACTTAAAACAAGTGTAAAATTAGTCACACATGAAAAACCAGAAAATATTGTATGCTATTTACATACCAAAATAATACACATTGACAACTTCACATGCTCACAAAATGTAAACAATTAGACAACAAAGCTAGACAAGTAAGTCATTATTTCATAGGAAAATTTTAACATAAACACCGCTAATTAAGAAACAAAGAGAAAAAAAACTTGAAATAGAATTTATGTCTCCTTACTTAATATAATGGCAACGCTAAAAACAATTTCCAAAAAAAAATTGCCTTAAATTTGTTTAATACTCAAGCAAAACAAATTGATTGTCAATTTCACACACTAAGGTAAACAAAACAATGGAAAACATTGTTTGCAATTTATGTTTTTAAGAAAATTTTAATAAAAAATGCAATTGAAATAAAAAATTTACAGTTACTTTTAAAAATGATCGTAACTCTTTTTCGCTTTTCTAGTCCTGTCGAATAAGTTCAAGCACAGTTTACTTTTAGCTCTGGAAGCTTTTAACTCCTATAATTATAGCCGAGCATCGTTGATTTGTACCTTAAACACATACAAAAAGTAAAATAAATCTTATGCATAATTGATTACAAGAAAGACATCAGTCATCGGCACAATTATTTAATCAATAACTAAATTATTGAACTCCCCCTCATGTATTTGTAGAATAATATTATTAATGTGTTAATAAAAGTTCTGTTTAAACTATATTCATCATTTCATCAATTCTTCTTCAGGTGTTTTTTATTTTTTTTATATATCTTCTATATTACCGTGTTTGTTTTTTAAGAACCTCCACTATCTGACTGGCTTAAGGATGTCGATGTACGTGTACAATTCGGTGTACAAGTTGGAAAGAAAAATGGTTTCATCAAATCCGGCGATCAGGTCGTTATTGTAACAGGATGGAAACAAGGTGCTGGTTTTACCAACACTATGCGCATTGTGTAAGTATACGAATTTACATTTATCTTATTTATTGTGTAGATATATAACTTTATGCTGTTTTATTCTATAATATTATTTGATTCTTCCATTATTTATTTATAGAGAGACGAAGTTCCACAAATGATGGCCGCTCAAGCTGAATCTCAATTGGACCATATGTGGTCGATTGGAATTTGATGCCCTGTTTCCCAAATACGTTTGTCGGGCATTATCTGTACTATTGGCCCTGCTTCCGTAAGTGTTGAAATGCTTGAGAAAATGATGGCAACTGGCATGAATATTGCACGCATGAACTTCTCCCATGGTTCTCATGAATATCATGCGGAGACTGTTTAAAAATGTCCGTCAAGCTGCTAAAACTATTCTGAAAAAGTAGGTTACGAATATTCCTGTCGCCATTGCATTGGATACCAAGGCCCTGAAATCCGTACCGGTTTGATTGCGGCAGTGGTACAGCTGAAATCGAACTGAAAAGAATGAGACTATTAAATTGTCAACCAATAAAGAATACGCGACAAGGGTAGCAAGGACGTTATATACGTTGACTATGAAAACATTGTGAAGGTTGTCAAACCTGGTAACCGTGTATTTGTTGATGATGGTTTAATTTCGTTAGTTGTTAAAGAAGTATCCGGTGACACTTTGACTTGTACAATTGAGAATGGTGGTTCGTTGGGCTCAAGAAAGGGTGTTAACTTGCCAGGCGTACCAGTTGATTTGCCCGCTGTCTCTGAAAAGGATTAAGTCGATTTAAAGTTGGTGTAGAACAAGAAGTTGATATGATTTTTGCGTCTTTTATTCGTAACGCTGCCGCTATTACTGAATTCGCGGTGTTTTGGTGAAGGGGCAAAATCATTTTCAAAAATTGAAATCACAAGGCATGCAATCTGTGTTTATTGCCGTTGGCGATGGTATCATGTTGCTCGTGTATTGGGTATTGAAATTCCTCCCGAAAAAGTATATCTGCTCAAAAAGCCATTATTGCCGTTGTAATAGAGCTGGCAACCTGTAATCTGTGCCACTCAAATGTTATGATAAGAAAACCACGCCCACTCGTGCCGAAATTGTTATGTTGCCAATGCTGTTTTAGATGCGCCTTGTGTCTTTTGTCTGGTGAAACTGCAAGGCGAATATCCATTGGAAGTGTATTGACTAGGCCAAAACTTGTAAGAAGCTGCCCATTTCTTCAATCTTTTGCTTGATTTGGTAGCAGCCAGCAAATTGACAACTGTCGATGCTGCACATGCCGTTGCAATTGCTGCCGTTGAAGCTGCCAACAAATCATTGGCCTCCGCCATTGTTGTAATTACTACAACTGGCAAATCTGCCTACCTCATTAGCAAATATCGTCCAAGATGCCCTATTATTGCTGTCACTCGTTATTCCCAAACAGCTAGGCAGCTCATTTGTATCGCGGACTCGTTCCCTTAGTATACAAAGGTAATACCGAATGTTATCAACACAAAAAAAAAATTATTTTAAAATAATTTTCTTAAACAAATTAAATCATCGACGACTAATTTTGAGTCATACAGCGCAGCATGATTAACGCACAATTTTATTCTCTTTTTACTAAAAAAAATATTATTTTTCTCCTTATTTAGTTAAAAGCATACTTCACGATTAAAAAAATGGAGGTTTTTCAACGTCAATTGCGTTTAATTCTGTACTAAATAACCCGCACATGGTTGTATTAGCAACACTGTGGCTCTATTAATAGAAGAAGAAGAAGAAGAAAAAACCACAAACATAGTAGAGGGCTCTACGTAAGTAAATCAACAAAGTAATTGATAAAGAAGTCTTCTATTGATATGTGAGCGACTAAGCAGAATCCAAGACCGTAGTAACCATATGTCATCAAGGACGTAAACAACAGTCATGCCACTACCGCAAGTGAATAAGTTTTGCGGTTGTAAGATTTATTCATCACCGCAGTTCACTATCCGCAAATGCTTAGTGCCGCAAAAATTGTGGCAGAAAAGAAGCAGAATTATTAAATTTTAATCCGGGAACACTTTCCGAAGCTCTAAAGCTTCTAATCAGAAGAGTATTTGGAAGAGAAACCATTCCAAGCAGCTAAAACAAGGAGGGTGTTGCACAGAAAATGCGCTAAAAGGGCAATTTAAGACAATGTGATAACTAGAGTCCCTTTTTATGCAGAGGCAGACATTAATTTTAGAAATTATCCTACAAGAACAACAAACAGGATTTATACCTTGAAACTGGTGTGCCAATTATATACACACATACTCTAGCCACCTTATCACCGAGAAGTCCATCGAATTCAATAGCAACCTTTCTACGATACGACATTTGGAAGCGAGTAGACAATATTCAATTTAACAGAGACAATCGGAATATCTATATTCCGTAACATCTCGTCCAAGTTTGCCAGCTCTGTAACTGCCGTGGTCAACTCATCAGCAATGCAATTTCCAATGAAATCCCTTAGGTTCCGGAGCCTATATAATATCTCTTGAATGACTTGAAATTTCCCTGAGAAATCCTCGGCATTCTGGGTTGTGTAAGTACTTCAAAGACGGATTAGAGACTGTCGGAGGTAATCAGAAGATTTTTAAGGAGAAATTCCCTCAGCTCATACTGTTCCTAACATCATTTTCAACTCTTTAAAAAATCCTGTCTGCATCAGAAGCATGAAAGTTTCTTTCGTTGCATCCTTCATCTGCCTACTAGATTAAGATTCCTCCTATCCTATTCAAGTTGATCCAATAATTTAAATCACAATGTGTCCTACAATTCCTAATACCTTACCCATCAGGCATTTCCCCAACGGTTCAAATTTTAATTCAAAAAACTACAACATCTGAGGAGAAGGTTCAACAGGATTATTGCCAAATTTGCAACGAGATAAATGTGCATGTAGTCCTCCCCAATGGCAGTTAAGCTGTCTCTATCGAAGAGTATTTTCCAAATGCAGGCAAGTCTAGAAATTGGAAAGGAAGGGAATGAAAATCTTCTGTTAAAGAACAAAATAAAATTGTCATGAAGTTTCTCAAAAAATCTATCATTCGGAGTCGTCATCTAACGTCCGGCAACACACACAACATGGGTGGTGCGACAAGCAAGCAATTAAGCAATTAAGTAAGTATGGCAAGTGGATGAGAGTCTTAAGCTCATTCAGATTGTTGTAGATCATCCAGAAGTCATGATATTGAAGCCTCAAACCGCATCTATGAATTCAGGCTAAAATCAGAAATCCATTATGATCATAGAGTTGCCAGATCTCCTATGCTCATCCACATTGTTGTAGATCCTATTGAAGTCTCATACTGCATCTATGAATTCAGGACAAATCAGAAATCTATTATGCTCAAACAGTTGTGGTAAGTTCCCTATTCCATTTAGCCTGCACCAATTTCTATAGCCTGCACTCAGTATCAATATTAAGTTAGGAAAAAGGGGATACCAATCACATGATCAATATCCGTAATTGACAACATAAGTGTCTGGCTTCCTGACCTAACACGTAATCGAATAGATTTCGCTCTTTGCTCGCGGAAATATTCTTCCAAGGCAAGAGCAATATAGGAAATTGCACCATATCATTAAGAGACGCCGGACATCTATTAGTCAAGGACTACAATAGCATCTAGGATCACGAGTAGGTTTTCTATATAATCGGTAACAGTCCTGAGGCTGGAGCTAATTGTCTTGTCAATTGCCCTGATACAGGAAGCCACACACGTCATATTCGTGAGTGAAGATCTCAATTTCTTTCTAATTTTCAAAGAGAGAACACCTCGTAGAAAAGTCATCATCTAGCCAAGCAGAAAGTAATCAGTATAGTGGACGATAGGACGATAAGACCTCATCTAATACATCGCGGAATTAACAATGTCGTCAAGATGTAGTAACTAGGTTAACACTTGCTCGCAAGTTATTATTTTAAATTCTTTTAAACTGGAAATACTAAAAAAATATCTCGCATGAGAGTTTTATTATTATTTTAAGGAATACGGAGAGTTTAAAAAAACTCTCGGGGGAGTTTTATTACTATTTAAAGGAATATTAGAGAGTATTTAGAAAATACTCTGTATACGTTCTTCGTTAAACAATTCTACATAATTTTACATTTTCATTACGGAAATAAATAAATCGCAAGCGATTAAAAAAGCTCGCTCACGACTTTTGTATAAAGCTCGCGAGTTTTATTGTGTTTTAAGAGTTTTCTTCAATCAATAATGAAATTCAAATGAAATTACTTACTCCTGCCCGTTGTCGTTTCATAATTACTGCCGCTGCCCGTACTGCTACATATGCTAGTCTGTAGCATCATATGTGACGGATGACTATCATCCAATTGCTGATGGTGGCCATAGTATTGCTGTTGCCCCATTTGTTGGTGTTGCTGCTGCTGCTGATGCTGCTGCAACTGCTGCTGATGCTGGTGTTCATATTGTATGGCTCTCTGCTGATAATCCAGAAATGCATCATCCCGTTCACCTCTTAAACAAGAAGCAAAACCCCTTGAATTCGAGGTACGCCTATGAGGTATTGCCAAGGCAGCAGCATCCTTTTCCAAAGAACGACAATACAAGTGGGTAGTGGTGGTGCGCTGTAGCGATTGCGACTTATTCGAACCCGAGAGTGAGCCATTTAGGCTGCTGTCTATAATGGGTGTGGTTAGGGTAACTTCGGAATGAATAATGTTGGTGGGTGAAGCAGCAGCTGCATTGCGTTTATCCTCGGACGGGGGTATAGCCACACAATTCATAATTACTGCGCTTCGTTTTTTTGGTTGATTTTGTTTTGTTTTGTTTTTTTTTTTTTGTTTACTTTTAAATTAAAATATTTGGCTTTAAAAATGAGGTTAGATTTCCTTGGCGTTGAGCATTTAAGAACTAAATTTCTATGTTGTTGTTGTGGTTTGTTGGGTTATGCTGAGATTTTTGTGTGATTATTTTTTTACGTAAACATTTATAGGCAGTGAGTAACGTTTAGAGATTATCGTGGAATTAATTTTAAGATCCATGCATAGCTTTGCTTTTTCCTTCAAGAAGGCATACGCAAAATGCACCAAAAAATTTCAAATTTTATAGAAAATTTGAAAAATTTTTATTTAAATGCTGGAAAAGAAATTTCATCACATTAAAAACAAATACTCTGGGGTTTCACAAAAATTTGAAACGCCGGTTGATTTTTTGCAAAATTACGCGATTTTTTTTTTTACCTTAAAGAACTTTTTTTCGTACCACTTCTCACAGAAAGAAGGGTAATAAATTGAGAATCAGTGTTGGCAATTTATTTTTTTTTTTAATCGTTTCAATTTCTTAATAAAAAAATTAATTTTTTCAAAAATTTGCAATTGTTTACCTGATGTAAACAATGTATGATTGTAAGTCAAAAGCAATATTTTCAATTATTTTTCTTTTTAATAATTTGCTAAACACTATAGCGTAATTGAACAGAATTTAAATAATAAAAGAAAAAAAAACAATAAAATTTTTCATTATTTACATCTTGTAAAAAATGTAAAGTATTGCTTAATAAAATAATATTTTTTTTTTTAAATTTATAACAAGTTTTGTATTTTATTTCGTTTACACAATGTAAAAAAATGTAAAAATGCTGCTAGAAAACAAATTTTTTTAACATCTTTTATCTTTTTCCTACATTTTTAACTTTTTCCTGAGACATAGATTAGTAATTTATAACAAATTAAAAAATTTTTAGGTAAAATTTTAATTGTTTACATAATGTAAAAAATGTAAAATTGCCATTTGGTAAAAAATTTCCTTTCTTTAATTTAAACCAGTTTCTTAAATACCATTTTTGATTATTTGTAAAAAAAAAGAATAAAAGATTGTTGGCAAAATTGCAATTCTTTACACGATGTAAATAATGTATAATAGCTGCCAGAAAAAAATGCTCTTAAAATTTTTAACATTTTCTTAAATTTTTAACTATTTCCCGAGACATACGTTAATTATTCGTAAGAAAGTAATCTTCTTGATTATTTACAAGAAGTAAACTAATGCAATAATGCTGTTAGAAAAAATTTCTAACAATTTTTTACATTTTCTTAAATATTTAAATATTTTCTTAGACCTACATTCGTTATTCACAAGAAATTCAAGTATTATTAATTAAAGATTGATCCTTTACACGATGTAAAAAATGTAAAAATTACTGTTGGACAAAAAAAAATATTTTCTTTAATTTAAAGCTATTTCTTGTATTCCACTTTTTTTTATTCTTTTTTACAAAGATGTAAACAATTTGAGACAAAATTGCAATTGTTTACACGATGTAAAAAATGAAAAATTTTTGTTTAACAAAAAATTTAAATTCTTTAAATAAGTTTCTGTTATTTATTCCAGTTATTCATAAGTGGTTAGACATATCTAAGAAAATTTTCAATTGTCTACATCATGTATAAAATGTAAAATTGTTATTGGATCAGAATTTGTTCACCCTTATCGTGTAAATTGACCTTTAACACATATCTGCCTGTAACGAAAGAACCTGTAACTACTGACCATGGATATCTTGGAACGGAGTAAAGTCTTTTAAATTTTACCAACAAAATTTCAAAAGAAGATGGCAATAAAACAGTGTGTGTGTGTGTGAAATATCATCAAAATTTTATATATATTGGAAAGATCAATACATGACATTATGCGTGGTCTTCATAGCTTCTCTGAGTGGAACGCAATCGCACCATTGGACATTTTCCATGACTCTGGCCTGTAAATGAGATTGAATTTGATCGATGGTACAGGACCACTGTAGTTGCATACATACATAATTGTTCATTACAACTTTTCAGTCAGTATTACGACTGAGATTCTCACACCACGTATGTTGTGTGTATCCATTTTATACATGAATGGCGGCACCTACAATTTAAAATTGGATAACCATGCTCTCAAATCACTCGCGCAAGAATATCCAAAGTGACATGAGCTGAACCCACATGTCATTGGTGTCTAGGTCATCCAATTCCGGCCAAAATCATCGAACTATTCAGCTCCCCATTGACAGAGTGATGGTCTGGCCAATGTCGTTTTCAAAGGAATATCTTCTGATTATACTGCCAGTCCAGAATACCAACTAAATGATAATTTTTTTGGCATGCATTTAATGCTTTTGAATCAAATTCAATATTTTTGTTTGTTCGCATACCCGTTCATCTAGAAATAGGCCCGTTGTCTGAATAGAACTCCTTTTTTCGATTAAACAAACACGTAGTATGTAATGTTATGTCCTATGAAGCTATATAAAGACTCCGGCAGAAATATTTTTCCATATTTCGTTTTGTTGGAGATATCTGAACTGGGGTTTGAACTGAGGCCTCACATCTAATAAGCCAACACATTACCTACTAGACTACGGAAACTACAATGTGACAATACAGAGTGAATAAATGACAACTAATTTGACGTTTTCAACAAGATGGCCGTTACCACCAATTGTCAAAGTTCAAAAGGCATTGATCGATGACTGTATATTAAATTGATATCGCATTGCCAATCATATCGCAATCCATCATAATTATATTTTCATATTTGATTCAATTATATATACATAAGTGAATTGTAATTAAACGACCCTCCCTGGTAAATAATTAAATCTTGTTGTTTAATACATCAATTTTTTTTTTTTTTTTTTTTTTTTTTTTTTTTTTGAAAATGTTATTTTCTTGTCTCAACTAGAAGAGAGCAGCATTTTCTTTAAAATCAAAACTAGGTACTTACACATAGCGGCTCGCTATGTCTTCACATGCCCAGAGCTAACTGACAAGTCCTATTATACCAGTCCCGACAACAGCATCAGAGCTTGGCATAAACCATGATTCCCTTGAAATTAGGCCGAAAAGTTTAATCCTGAACGTTTAATCTTTTTAGTGATCGATTAAAGCAATAGAATTCTATATGAGGTTAGAAGCGGACTCTCCCTCCTCAACTAATATACAACCCTCTTGGTTCTTCCCATTCTTTTTACGATTAAAATAAACGCACTTTTTTTGTAAGAAAATAATTGCCATTTAAGCACTTTTTCATGCCATTGAAGACCATCTGAAGTATTTATGCACGAGTGATGTGTCTTCATCCACACTGTGTGAGTAGACAGACGATCATTATCAACGTCATCATCATCATCATGATGATCCCACAAGAGTTGAGATCAGCATAACAAAAAAGAAAGACAAGTAGTTGGTGCTGGAAACATATTTTTTTTATGACTCTTCGAAACAAAAGGAAAATAAAAAAAAAATTTTAAATTATTTTTAACATAATACTGTCTGTCTGTCTGTCGTATTTTAACACAAAAAACAAAAACAAAAAGAAAAAATGACATAAGTTATGTATGCAGTATCGTTTTAAATTTTCTGTGTTCTTTAGTCTCCGGCCACAGAAGATCTTTTTTTTTTGATTGTCGTTCAAGTGGAAAGATTAAAATTTTTAATTCTTTTCGGAAGATTTACAAAAAAAGAAGAAGAAAAAATTTTGTCATCTGCTTGATAATGGCTAATGAGGTGGTGAGGAGGGTATTTAAGTTCATATCGAGTTTCATATTTTGAAATTTATTGTCAGTAATTAGTAGATGGGAGATTATGGCAAAAAAAAGTAGAAAGGGATTTCCAATTTATAAACATTAAGATCCCCCATTATGAAAACTGTTATAGTCCTCACTGTTGGAAAGGGTATCTCGACTATGCGGCTTAGAAATAAACGCAAATGATCATCCACCCATTTATGTGTGGGAAGATAAATTCTATTTTAACTAGTAAAGACAATAGCTCTTCCATAGAGCCACTGTTAAGTGTTGATAACACAATTTAGTTGTCAAACTCTCTCACTGCACGCTGAGACAGTTCTGCCCCGCATCTGAGGGGAGTTGCACCGCTGCTTCCTCATACCGTAAGAGGTTTAGCCTCGCATCTGACAACGTATCGCCTCGCATTTGAGGTAGTTTCGCTCCCTAACCTAAGCGAATTTAATGCACCCTTCCCTCTCTCTCCCCCACCTTTGAAGTGGTCCAGAATAACCTGCATTGTAACGTAGGCTCTGTAGCTCACATATTCGGACATATACGGTCCACTGATGGCGAACGCAACAGAAAATAGGGACAATAAGGAAGACTGTATTGGCTCAGTCAAAAGATCAAATTTGAGGTTAGTTTAAGTGACGGGTTCTGCTTGAAGGGTAAGGTTCCATTTCGGCTACAGGAAATGCCAATTGTAATAACACAAGTCAATAATCAATGCGTGAATCAAACAGAGTCCGTAGGAAACCTCCATGGATATAATCATCGCTTTCTACCCTAAGTAAATCACACGAAAAGCCCCTTAAGGATATAAAAAAAACTTTTAGGAAATTCGTGAAAATGATCGTTAAGAATTATCCACTGACTGTGCACCATAATGGCCCCACCCATAGTCACCTATGCAGCCATTGGTTTGTATGGATAGAGCATATCTTAAAACATCTCAAATATTGGATTTACATCCATAGCGCATGGAAATAAAGACAAAAGCTTTGGAGGCTGTAATTAGGATAATGGGCGGTGACAAGTTTAATATGAGATTCACCAGGGGACCTCGTGACCTAATAAATCGAGGAGACTGACAGCCGCCTACTTAAGTGTCCTCTGGACAGAACGGGTAGATTCGATGATGTTGTCAAATGCATCGCATTGGGTCCACAGATCATTTGGGGATTCAAGCCAATGAGCAAGGCAAATAAACGTTTGCGAGGAGCAGCGAATCTTTCACGACACCGCTGAGGGCGGATCACTTTTGAGGTGTTAGAAGGTGTTATATTCAAAGTAATGATAGCTAAAGTGAGGCAAAGACTCTTCGCAAACCAAGTGATTATAAGGACTCTTCGCAAAGCAAAGTGGTTGTAAGGAAACCTACACTGTGGTTGGCAAAAAAACAATTGAAGGAGAACTGAAATAAAGTGGGGTTAGTGGTAGACAGCCCTTTTTGGCGGGGTCCTGCGAAGACTAAACAATTACTTGTTCAGTGGCGGCTTCGAAACTTACAAGTGGATTCTGTCTTGATGAAAATGAGTTATCAGAACACATTTTTAGAACCCGTATGATGGCACTAGGCACTAATGTTTTCCAAAATTCAACCCTTGGATACATATCAAGAGCTGGGCAGAGAGTTGTTTTTGAAAACAACATGCAGGACGTTAACCGTTATCAGGCAATAGTTTAGAGAAGGCATTATAGAGATAGGATACTCTATACAGATTGAGAAAATTCGCTGTAGTCTAGGAGGCAGCGTTCTGGCTGACTAGACGAAAGCCTGAGTTTCAAACACTAGCTGAGACAACATGAAATATGACAACTGCTTCTTCTAGTATTCTGGCAAAACTTTAGAGAGAAAATAAAATCACTATGAAAATTTGTTCAAATTTAACGTTCAGAACCCATGCTAAACGGTAGGTCCAGCTATTCATAGATAAAATTAACACACTTAACAGGGGTGGTGGTCGTATCTGAAATAGGTTTTTATGGAAAATAAATTCAAGTTTTCTTTTCTTAAAAACAATTCCAAACTCTCAGACAACAACAATAAATATTTAGTTGTTGTTGTATTTGATGTTCTTCTCATTCGTTTAAAATATTTTCAATGAAATTCAATACACTTGTTGGCACAATAAATTAAAAAAAAAAGAAAATAAAAAAGAAAATAAAAAACAACAATAAAAACAACTTCAAATAAAATTGTGGTACAACAACAATTATAACAGCAACACCAAAAACTGGTAGGGGCATTATGCCAGTGTTGGTTCTTATATTCACCACCATTACTCCGTTACAAGAGCATATGGTTTTTACAATTTAAGGAGAGAAAGAGAGAAAGATAGTGGATAATAAATAAACTTATCGATGATTGTTTTCATTGTTATTTTTGTTGATATTCGTTGCTGTTGTTATTGTAATTGTTATTTGTTCATAGTCAGTTGTCAGTTTATTGAAAACAATTAAAAGAAATTAATTTGACAACTATAAACACGATATAAAAATAAATTAAAAACCCCAAAAAAAAAAAAAAAAGAAAAACATTCGAAATCAATTGGTAATGCGATACACAACGCCGTACAACAACAATTTAACATGAACATGAACATGAACACCAAGTTGTAATGGTTTTTAAAGGGAGGGGGCGCCGAAATGCAATAATTTTAAAGGGCCAGCCAGACAATTAAGTTTTTCGATTTAAGGGAGAACCAAAGAATAACAAAACAATAAAAAAGAGAATGGAAAAGAGGGTGAAAATAGAATTTTATTGTTTCGATTTCTTGTGTTTTTTATTGACAATTTTTTTTTTTAAATCATTTACACTGCATGTCAATAAAAAACGTACAGTAAAAAGCAAATGTTGTTACAATTGAAATTCAATTTGGGGAAATTATAAAAATCCTGCAATACTGGGCAAAAAAAGGCCTGATCAAGTGGATTGATTGTGTGAAGCCTTATAACTTTCTCAACAAATTCCCTTTGGAACCACTGATCCCAAGATCCCCATGGAACCACTAAGATTTATATCGATGGCTCTAAAATGGCAGACAAAATGGTGTCTGGTGGTATATTTATTTAAGGTTTTGATCGACTTTCTCATAGACTGACTGTCTGACAACTACAATGTTTGTGGATGCAATATACCGGGACCATCTTTCCAACAGAAGTTTATGCCATTGAAAGATGCCCACAATTTAACTTGTAAAGAATACACAATTCTGTATGTATGTAGGTATGTTTGATATCTGCTAGTCAGTCTAACATACGAGCATTCGGTTCTTAACTCGAAAATACTATGGAATTTAGGAAACTCAATCAACTAGGTAGGGCTCCAGTACCCGTGGGTATTCACATCAAGGAGCAGGCAAATTAGAGTGCAGGAGAAGGAATCTTTCATGCCGCAGTCAGAATTTCTTTTTGCAGAATGGAAAATGATGGTGTTAGGAAGGTGTATACTCACGGAAAGAGATAATAGAGTATCTGAGAGGATTTGATTGTCCCCGACAGTCCCTAATCCATCTTCTAAGTCCGCCCTCAGCCATAAATGCCGAGGATTTCTCAGAGATTACTAATAATTCAAAAGTAAGTGGCAAAATGGGTTTTGAGACATAAGCGATAACGTTAAAAATTCCATTGCTAATGAGTTGGTCCCTGCCTGTACGGAACTCGCAATCTATGACATGTTATAGGGCATAGCTATTCCGATTGCCTCCAGTTAAATTGGATATTTTCCATTCGCACAATCTCACTGACAGCAAGAGTGTATTGCTAGACTTTGTGCTGAACACGTAAGGATAAGAAGAAAGTTTTGGCAACTTTTCCACAAGGAGAACTATCAGGATTTAAGCCGAAAATCTGAGAAATCCATTCAATTCAACAGAAGCCTGTACAATGATGTTTTTAGATGAGCTTTCGATACGACGTTTAAACTGTCCTAGAGAAAGAAGCCTTACCCATCAAGCATTTTTCCTAGCATTGCAGTTTTTATCCAAAAAACTACAGCATCCGGGAAAGAGAGTTCCATAGGATTTTTAACGAATTTAAAACGAATCAAATGAGCCTGTAACCTTCCAATGTTCACAGCTGTAATGCCAGCAAAGCTGTCTCTATCTAAGAATCTAAGAATCTATGAGAGATAACGTCAGAGAGTGGCAAGAGAAGTAAGGTAAAGTCTTTTGTTAAAATCTCTGAGAAGAAAATACAATTGCCCTTAAATCACATGGCAATTCATTGCATAATAGCAATTCCCAAAGGGCCACTGTCCCTTTGGTAGGCATGCCGTAAGACTAGATATTTCGTGAAACGATTTTGTAGGAGCTGGGGATTTAAGGAGAAGGCGACTGTCTTTCATCTAATGTATCAGGAGCTACATTTATCACAAAGAGATGGAGGTTTTTCTAAGCTCCATGTCGAACTCTCCGATGTAAAGACTGTTGCAATAGCAAGATTTATTGTGAATTCGGATTACCTTTCCTCTAGGGAATGTTTGATTTCCGAAATAAATATTGATTGTGGTATCACAATGCATCTAACTGGGGCTTCTTTTTTCAAGGACTGTTTCCCACCTCGCGCCTGTACGATTTTCATTGACAGTCACTGTTCCAGAACAATTTCAATTGAGCACGTCAACTACACAACGACAAGTAAGTGTTCTGTATCTGTGATTAAATAAATTCCAATTTCGATCCGAAGTATTTGAAAAATTTAAACAATTTACAATAAATTTTTGTAAAATATTTCTCAATTCATTCATTCATTCATTAATTGATTTATTGTATGTTATTTTGTTTCATTTATTTTTAATTTATTTCCCCTGCATTTCTGTTAACAATTGATTACATGGGGAAAGCTGTTGAAATTCCGTTTTTTTTTTTGCTTGCGAATCATTGGTATATTCTGGGGTCTAATGAAACATCAAATCCAGTATAGTGGAGCGAAAAACCAAGAAATAAATGAGCGTAAGTGAAAAATTAATACCAGTGTTCCCAGAATTTAGGATGAAGTGGCAGATTTTAAGCCAAGATATCCAGAGAGTTCATATGGGAAAAGGTTTCTCTGTTTATAAGGTACGATTTCTTGGCTAAAGCTGCATCGACCACCAAGTGGGTTAAGGACCGATTTTGAATAACTTTTAAAATTAAAAAATTGGCGTTCACATCGTTTACTTTGGTAAAGCTGCCTCAAGCAGAATCCTACTACACGAAGCCCTGCTAAGTGACAAATGATGATTGCAAGGAAGTCTACTCGAAGCTGAGAGCATTTGAATGCTTAGACCTAAGCTAGATTGTGATAAAAAATGCAAGTCTTATTATTTGAAAGATTGAGAATAAATGCCGGAAAAATTAAGATCAAGTCTATCGAAACACTTCCTTTCCTAAATATAACTTGCGTTGGCTTAGCTAAAAGCCCTGAAGGCCTTTGTAAATAATATAGAAGTAGTATTAGGAAGCGGCATCAAGTGGATGAACTCCTGTGAACTGTGTATTGGAGTTAGTGAGTAAATTAGAATGCCCAAGTCTAGCAGAGGCAGTTGTGTTGGTTTATTAGACGTGAGGGCACGGTTCAAATCCCAGGTCAGACATCAAAACAAAATATGAAAAAATTTCTGACAAAATATCTGAGAATGAATAAAATTGCAATAAAAAAGTTTCTCAAAAATCTACCGTTCGAAGCCGACCTTAAATTGTAGATCCCGCCACCCATGTATAAAATTAACCCGCACAACATAAGTGTTGTGATGAGCTAGGTTGTAATCCTGGCTAAAGGTTTGTAATGACGAAATTGTGGTTTATAACTAGGTTGTAATCCTAACTATAAGGTTATTTTCTTTCTTTTTAAATTAATTTTTGTTTTATGAAATATAAAAGTATTCTGTAATATTTTTAATATTGGTTGTATGACTGTGTGGCACATGTACTCACTTTTGCTCCCCAGTGTGAATGTGCAATTGTATACTTTTTTTTTGGTTTTTATGGTTTTAATTACAAAAGTATTCTCTAATATTCTTTAATAGTGTTCATATACAACTTTGTATTACATAGAATACATACATGTACTCAGTTTTGCTCTACAGTGTTAATATGCAATATTTTTAAATTTTTTTTAATATTCCATAAAATATAGAATCACACAATTTATTTAAATATGTTAGCCTACCCCTTACTTCATTCGATTAAATGCACATCGAATCTGTATACAATTTCAAAATTGAAACTGAAATTGAAACTCTTTTTTTTGACCGACCGGATGCTAAAATTGTTCTACGATTTGTACTGCAATGGCATTTTTTTTTTTTTTTTGGTTTTTTCTTTACAATTGACTTCCCTTTTTTCCATCAGTTTTGAATTCAAATGAAATTATCAGTTTTGCAAAACACAGGAAATTTTTAAATGCTTTTTTTTTTCAAATGGACAGACGGACTGTTACTGTGAGTATAGAATCGTATTGAAATTTATCATAGTCTTGTTGGTGTAATTACCTTTAATTTGGATCATGTTTCTCTCTGTACAAAACAACAAAAAAAATTGTATTTTTAAATCTAAAAAAAATTATGACTTTGTTTAGTAGTCTGAAATTCAAAACCATAAACAATTATCTTGTCATTCTATCTTAAAAAAAATTTAAATTAAAGCCCTACAGCTTATGTTGCACGGTTCAAGTGAATAGGGGTGCTAAAAGACAAAATTTGCTTTAAAAAAATGTTCACTAGACGTTTACGATGAAATCATTTCCCAACTGCTCAATCAAGCTAATTACATTAGCATGCAGAATGCAGCATAAGGTGGCCGTAGTCTAGTAGGACGTGAACCCATCGTTCAAATCCTTAGTTCAGACATCTTGAACAAAACGAAATTTCAAAAAATATGAATTTTTGGCGGCTTCCAGTCTTCTGGCATAAAACGCGAGGGTGAATATAATTGTCATGAAACCAGCAGCGCAAAATCTTTAGTACGATCAATTTTGGCACCGCTTATATACGTACTTGATGTATGTACTCAACCTTATTTGCGTTCCCCGCAGGGTGAAGGTGCAATGTTGTTTGATTATGTTTCCTTTTTTAAATAAATTTGTTTTATGAAATATAAAAGTACTTGTAATATTTTTAATATTGGTTGTACACGACATTGTGGCACATGTACTCACTTTTGCTCCCCAGAGTGAAGGTGCAATTGTTTATTATTTTTCCTTTTTTAAATTAAATTTTGTTTTATAAAATATTAAAGTATTCGGTATATATTTTTAATATTGTTGGTACACGACTGTGTAGCACTGTACTCACTTTTTGCTCCCCAGTGTAAATGTTTACTTATTTATTTTTTCTTTCTTTTTAAATTAATTTTGTTTTATGAAATATAAAAGTATTCTGTAATATTTTTAATATTGGTTGTACACGACTTGTGGCACATGTACTCACTTTTGCTCCCAGAGTGAAGTGCAATTGTTTATTATTTTTCCTTTTTTAATTAAATTTTGTTTTATTAAAATATTAAAGTATCGGTAATATTTTTCAATATTGTTTGGTACACGACTGTGTAGCACTTGTACTTCACTTTGCTTCCCCAGAGGGGTGTTAACTTAGCTTCATTTATACTTTAAAAAAAAAAAAAAAAAAAAAAAAAAACAAATAAGAATAATAATAAGAAGAAGCAGTGAATTTCAATTACTTTCAATTATCGTATGTGTTTTGTTTGCTTCTTCAAAGCGTTTTCTAAACAATAAAAAACAACAACAACAACAACAACAAATTGGATGTAAATAATCTGCCATTAAGATTGTGGCACAAAACAAAAAACAAAAAAAAAATAAAAATTTTTATTCAACGGAATTCGGTCAATATGGAGGAGTATGTACGGCCCATACGTCCATACATACGTAAATAAGTAAGCATTTGTCCAAGTGTTCGAGTAAGTGATGGATGGCCAGATTGAGTGTGATGTATTTTATCATTTCCGTTATTTAATCGCACATTTTAGAAAATTAAAATTGTTTTACAACAACAAAGTGAAGACCATTAGCCTATTAAACTAGAATAGAAAATATTTCCATAAATTATCTCTTATGACAGGTCAGTTTAACTAATACGAACAAGATAACGGGCAACCAACTGTATGGAAAACCGCCTCTGAGGCCTGCTTTACAATGGCTTCTAGATATTTAATCACTTTAAACATATCTGTGAAGTGAAAAAAATAATAGGCGACAGATGGCTTGAAATCGTTTAATATCCCGGTGCTCGAGAATAAAATTAATTAACACAACATGGTTGGTGGAGAAACTAGGTTGTAACCTCGACTGAAGGGTTATAATGGCAGTACTAGGGCGATAGGGAGAAACTCCTATACCACAACTAAGCTTTATAGACTCATAAGTCTCTCTTCCTTTCTGTTGCAGGTCATGGAAAGACTCATGGATGGGAAGCTACTACAAACCCTGAATGGTAATGTCCTATCCAAGGCACAGCATATGTACAATAACTTAGTATTATTATAGACTGGAAATACACTTCTTTTGTCCAAGGCAGGCCTTGAAAAGATTTATAGATGTTAAGCTACAACAAACCCTGGATAAAAAGCTCATATCCAAGGCACAGCATCCGTATAACGAAAGGTTGGTTGAAACCACTTCTGCATAATCAAACCTGAACAGTGGTCACGCGAAGGTCTGAAAGTTTTTTAACACATAATACCGCAATATAACTTCTCCCAGAAATTCGAAACATCCATTCCGTAGAAAGACGTCTGAACAAAATGGTACCTCATAGAGGAAAAATACGTGATTTAGTCATTGCAACCCCTCAGACAGGATTACAATCTAGCTTCTTACATCACTTATGTTGCGTGTGTTCATTTTATACATGAGTGGCGGGACCTACAGTTTCAATTCGAGAAACTTTTCATAATTCTTGCCAGGAGAGTCTTTCGTTTTGTTGGAGTTGTCTGACCTGCGATTTGATCCGTGGCCTCACGTTTAATTAGCCTACCTACTAGAGACTACGACTACTACCTCATAGAAGACTTGTTAGTTGAAATCTTCACTGTTGACTGTAAACCAAATGAAACTGTGAGTAGCGAAATTTTTCCGGAATCAAATAGCTCAGTCACCGATACTCCGGGTAATTGTAAAGCCAGGTGTGGTATAGCCATAAAAAAACTCCGATGAATACTCTACTGTCGGAATCCATTTAAAGAGCTTGCAAGCTTATAATGAGGTTATGAATTCCGTAAACGATAGATAACGCAGAAAATCAAGCCAAAGCTGGTTACAGGGCACACAAAACGTCTTGAACTTTAAAACAGCACGCTTGGAGGCATTACTGGACATTGCATTATGAACACGAATGCGAGACGCATTAGTCTAGGACACATTGCAAACGATTTCTGCAGAACATGAAGAGATTTTTCCTCTCCTATTCCTATTCCTCTCCTATTAAGTACATGTCCAACGCTATAGCGGAGAACTGTCAGGCACATGATCAGAAGCTCCGAACATTTCAGAGATTAGGAGAAAATGAAAACGGTGGCATAACAACCAGCCCCCTGTGGCCTGAGTGTGTCATTCCAACTTATTTTTGGCCACTTCTACTAACCTACCATTTTACCATTAGAAAACGTTTAGAAGAGAATCGCTAACGAAGGGCTTATGGTTACTCTGGTTAAGTGAAGAAAGGCAAGGTCATGTACTGTGGTTATGTGTTCTAAGTGTGTCTATACAACTTATTTTGCGTAGGCAGCCATCTCTACCTACCTACTCTTAATACTGAGTCCTACGTTGAGAAAAGTAAGAAAACTTAGCCTAGCCAAGTTAAGAAAGTCTAGGTGATGTACTGTGCTTTTACAAGCTGATTGAATCTATTTAGGATTTACATCCCGTCGTTGTAACGCAGATCACACATATTCACCAGCTTTGCTAGCGGCAAGCTCCTCTCTACAGTTTTCTGCCTGAAAACTTTCTCAAATTTATTGTTCGTAGTCGATATTGAACTGTAGGTACCGCCACTCTTTGCTAACATGACAACATGGTACGTGTGAGAAAATAGGTTGTAATCCTGACTAACGGGCTGTAATGATAGATAGCCGAACGAAATCGTGTAAAGATCCCATAAAGGCTTATTGAATCATACAACGAGGGCAGTGAAATTAAAAGGGGGCACTGACAGGCAGCTGGCTTTACCGACTTTCATTGACTATACAGTTCACCTGCTTTTTATCTAAAAATTATTTTTCGATTACTTTTAAAGAAGAAGAAGAGAAATGCTAACACCCCTAACTTCACTGCAGTTCTCATGAGAACAGTGTTGCTTTTTAGTGGCTTTAATTGAATTTTTTTTAAATTTTAAGCGTTGAAAGCTGCTTGTTTCGAAAAAACGGGAGATAGGATGGATTACATCATTTTTAATGCAATTAAATTCATAATTTCATAATTCACCAAATAAAATACAACAAAAAAAAAAAAAAAAATGATTCATAATTTGTTTTTGTTTTGTTTTTTGTTTTCAGTTTTTTTTAATATTTTTTAATGGCGTTTTAATAAATGCTGTGAAGTACGAATATGCTGATGATAATGATGATGATGATGACGATGATGATAATTTATGATTATTTTTATTAAAAAAATTGTTTTTTCATGTTAATTTTTCTTAACAATTCAACACTTTTCACTGCATATGAGGCAAAAAAAAAAACAACAACTACAACTACAACTACAAAAATGTGAAAAAAAAACTTAATAAATGTGAGAAATTTTCTCAACATTTAGACAAGAAAACAATACGCAGAATACAATCAAAATTAGGAGGAATATAGGAGGATAAAGTATGGGAGTGTGTGGAGTGAATGATTAAAAGATGGAACGATTGGATTGGATGTTACTAACTGACGCCAGCCCAGAGTTTGCATGTGAAAGTAAAATTAACGAAAAATAAAACAACAAAAAAATGCAAATGGGAATTAAAGCAGGGTTATTACAGTGTGAAGCAAAAGTGAGTACACTCACTTTAAACCTCTCACTCACTCACTCGGTTCAAAGCTCAGGTCAGACATCTCCAACAAAATGAAATACGAAAAAATATTTCTTCTGTAGAAGGATTAACCTATAAAAACACTACTAATCGTTTGGCCAGGCACCGTCCTCGTATATACATTACCTACATTTATTATGTACCAATGTACATACTATTATTTTGGATTTTTCCCAATCTTTTCAGAGAGCTTTAAACCAATAAAGTCTACTTCGATTGCATTTCACTTTGAACCAACAATGAAGCCTGTTGCGGCTGCATTCTTCGCCAAATCCTTAGCAATTTCGTTAACGTAATGGATGTCTTTTTGAAGTAGAAGTTTATTTGAATATTCTAGGGAGCCCTTACACATTATGGACATGAAGGTCTACTCTGAGAATGTGATAAAGCTTAAGGCTTTGATTGTAAATTCATGGTCAAGCGTAAAAGTAAAGTTAGGAATTTAAAACACTTTTGGCTCCTAGGGCATATGGAGTGGCAACTAATTGCTGGTGAAATAGTACTGCAGAGTCATGAAACAAAGGTCTTTTTAATTTAGTAGTTTTTTGCAGAAGGTGCAAAACTGAGTACATATAAAATTTCTCGAATTTATACTTATTCTCGAAGTGAATTTGTTTCTTCCATTATTTAATATTATTTGTACACGCTTTGTAGTTTATATTATACAATATACGCATGTACTCAATTTTGCTCCTTAGTCCACATGTGCGATTTTTTTATAATTTGTTTATTTAAGTTTTATTTTCTAAAATATTTATATTCTCTAATATTCTTTTGTATACAACTTTCTTTTAACTGTACATGTACTCACTTTTGGTCCCCAGTGCAATTGTTCATGTGTTTTTCTTATAATTTTTGTTTCATAAAATAAAAAAGTTTTCAGTCTGTAAGCATGTGTTGTATCTTTTTAACGAAATTGTTTGCAAAAACTGCTGTATGGGTGCATAAGAGCTTCCATGCTTCTGCGCAATACAGAAACACAGGGAGTATAAGCGCTTAGTAGACTATTACATTCGTTGTGTGAAAGAGGTCTCTGCTGCTTAAATGCCTTGTGGATAATAGTGATCCTACGCTTGATCTCCAGACTGACATCATTTATGCTGATGACCGAGGAGCCAAGATTAAAAAAAAAATTACCGCCAACTTGAAAAGTATATTTATTGGTCGTTGTCGCCATTTCCTACTTGTCGTATTGCCCTCATTTACTCATTGCCAGACCTGTCCTAAAAGACTCCAGTTCACTAGCGCTAAAGGCAGAAGTAATATATCGCTTGATGTGGCCAAAGATCTCAGTCTCGTCTGCATATGCAAGCAACTGCACATTTTTAGGGAAAATGCATTCCCGACTTTGGCAAAACATTCTCCTTGACGAAGAGATCGTTGAAGATCTATCTATCTGATGATCCCCAAATGAAGTAACTGGACTTTTATGGAAAATAGTACCAATGCGATACACTCCCGGCTTTTGAAGAACACTTTCCAAGACGATGAGATCCCAAGAGATCGTTGAAGAGATTACATGATAGGATGTCTGAAACCTCGCACGGTATCAAAAGGTTCGAAGAGCTCTAGTCCTACTTTGGACCGAATTGCACAGCCTAATTCGCTTATAAGCTTCTCATAGTTTTGGAAAATCTTGCAATCTGGAAATCTAAATCCAAAATCATTCCATTCACTAGAGTATCACCTTCTTCCACTTTTAAACTTCAGTAACTTCAACAATTCTAGAAGACTGTTGAGAGGAAGTTGCCGACTGAGAAATTTTTTTAAATTTCGTTTTGTTTGAGATGTGGTTGAGCTGGGATTTGAACCATGGGCTCTCGTCTAATAAGCCAACACACTACCTACTGGCTTATGGAGACTTCTCCCTACTAGAACAGTTCGAAACAAAGTCAAAAGCATTCCAAACGTATTTGAAAGATTTAAGTCATCTGCAACAAATTAACGTTATGGAGTACCCCATACACGCAGTATCCCATATATTTTTGTTTACATACAAGAAGAAAAAAAAACGTTCAAACAACATGTGTTCGAAAAAGTCTTGGGGAGTCTGTTATTCACTTCAGCATATGGATGAGATGAAACGGTCAGTAGGGCAACACATCAGTTTTAATAATTAAAAAAAAAAACAAAGAAGAAAAAAATTTATGATTTAACTTTGAAATTTTATAAATATTCCACGAAAAAAAAAAAAGAAAAACAAGATGTAAACAATACAAGGCAAAACTGAGGATAAAAACTTGAACACAAAAAGAACCAAAAAAAAAAAAAAAAAAGATTCTCTTGAATTCCCCCTCAATCGAAATTGGTTAAAGCATCACGCTTCTGTGTAATAATTCTGGCAGTACTTTGAATGTCTTCTTCTTATGCTCTCCTGACGCCTAACAACTTTGTTAATATTTATAAAGGGTTATCCATTTAGAGGTGTGAAAAGTAAAGTCAAATAAAACACTTGCCAACGTAGTTTAAACGTCCGTCTTTGTCCATGAATAACGAAAGCTTTCAAACAAATTTTGAATCATTCAAAGGTAACTCTCCAGGGTTCCAGGACACAGCTGGCCAGTGTCGGTACGAAGCCATGGTATTTCGATTACTTCAAGTAATTGGGATATAGAAAGTCGGCGTAGTCTAGTAGGTATTGAATTGGCGTATTAGACGTGAGTTCACGGCTCAAACCCAGTTCAGACATCTCCAACGAAATGAAATACGAAAAAATATTTCTTAGGCGACTTCCCCCCCCTTAGCAGATTTCTGGCAAAAGCTGTGAGAGAAAATAAAATTCAATGAAAAGTTTCTCAATAATCTGTCATTCGGAGTCGTCTTTAAACTGTAGGACCCGCCACTTATGTGTAAATTTAACACACGTAACACGAGTGGCGTGAAAAGGTGACTGAAGGGTTGTAATTAACAATTATGTATGTATGTAATTGGGATATTATTCACTCGTTTTACACGGAAGTTTCATCTTGTTGGCAGTAGGAAACTACGTGCAATATTTATAATATGCTGGTCACGTTTGGATAGGAGGAGAACCGACTCACTTTCATCCTTAAATAGCATGGTCATTCATAGCACAGTAGCGAATGTCACGGACCTCTGTGGAAAGATTTGACATGCTGGCAAATGACTTCAGCAGTAGCTGTGTATTCTAAGGAGTAGGAAGACCGTGTCTTGCAATTGATAATCCCTGATCTTGTTAGGAAAAGATGGAGGTTTTTGACATCTCACTTTCTGATATCCCTTATCGAGCTCTCAAATATAAACGATTGCTGCAATAGCAAGATTTATTTTGGTCTATAATTGGTTTCCCCTCTGGTGAATGTTGAAGCCCTGGGTTGAATATTGATTGTGGCACTAAGATGTAGGCCTAAGTGGTTTCCCCCCTGGGGAATGTTGAAGCCCTGAGTTGAATATTGATTGTGGTACCAAAAGGCTGGTCAAAATGTTGGCTTAAGTAGGACGTCTACGTTCAAGAGACGCTCGCCGCCTTTCTAACCTAACCTAACTACTATGGGAAAAACGAGCGTATATAACAGCTCCAAATACTCCGGTAGCGAATTTGAACATAGGCAGTCTCTACGGCCATTATTTCAGCCTAAACAGTACTGAAGCAATGGGGTAGTGCAACATTCCAGATTCAACTATGCCGC
>QOCX01000150.1:204119-235266 GCA_005959815.1 Sarcophaga bullata
TCAGTAAATACACCTCTGGCAACGGTATATGTAAATATCTCACCATTCACTTAATAAATGGTACTTTAGGTGGAAAACATTTGACAGTTGACAGCATTGCCACATCGGGAGGAGTTTTAAGAGCGCTAAATGGATAACCCATTAACGGAAACTAGAGAGAAACACATGTTACAACACTGTGGATGGTGGATATTGTTAAAAAAAAATAAAAACAACGGCTGTGCAGAGCAAAGAGAGTTTATACCTAAGTAGAGAGAAAGAGAGAGAGAGAGAGAGTAATAAAAAACCGCAATAATTTCCATAACAAAATTGCCTTTAATTTGTATAGAGAGAGTCATTTGGAGAGACCCAGCGCTTTAGAATTCTAAGCACATTTTTAAATAAAATTGATGGCGTCATTTGAGTATCTTTATTCCTCTCCTACACTTCTTCACTTCACAAAACATGCATGAGTGACACCATACGACTATGGGTTAACTCCATGCATATTATGATTTGAAATACTTGCAAGACAAAATGGTTCGTGTCATTGCATTAATAAAACATGATGGATTTCAAAAATAAAGAAGAAGTATAAAAAGCAACTTTTTAACGTCATGTCATGGTAGGTCTAGCGATTTACAAACCCTATTGAACTTCTCCGACATTTACTTGCTTAATTGTCCCGTTTATTGGATTACGACTTGTTTTAACACATCTTCCCACACGCTTTCATTTTCCCTGCCTTCAGCAGTTAGTCACACCACTCGATGACAGAGTTTCCTCGACCCTCCAAGTCCAACCCTCCTCCAAACTTCACGTCCAATACCCATTTCACCCGAGTATCTCTCTCTCTCGAATGCAAGAGCCAGCGCTGCCGCTGAATGATAATGTTCTTCACAGCATCCTTGTCTTTGAGCCTCTCTACAGCTACTCCTACAGCTGATAGTTGAATCGGATGTGGAAGTCATCATCAATTCGCACTGGACTGAAGATCTTACGCAGGACTTTTCCATCGAATTCCATACTATCAAGGCTGCTGTAACACAGCGTAACAGCGTCCAAGCGCCATAGAGGAACACGGGAACAATGCGTGACCTGTAGACTATTAGATTCGTTGTGCGAAAAGGTCTCTGCTGCTTGAATGCCTTGTGGCAAGCAGGCACAATTTACCATCAGAATTTTCAAAAACTGCTGAGAGGAAGTCCACGCAGAAACATTTTCTTCATATTTTTGGTTTAATGTCTGATCTGGGGTTTGAACTGTGACATTACGTCTAATAGCCCAACGCACTACCTACTAGACTATGGCTACTACCACTAACACTAACAAAAGCAGTTTGAAAACAAGTTGTTTATCATAACACTATAGGGCTCTGAATTTTCGATAATGGTCCTTCCGCTGTCATTTTCGAAAAAATAAGTTCCAAAGACATCCAACAGACTATAATGCTCACCAAGAAGTTACTTTTTTCAGGGGCAAAGGCTTTTTTACAATCAGTTCTGGATTCTTCGACAATTTTGAAAGTATGCATCGGCCGCGTGAGAAATGAACTTCAGAGCTGAAGAATATTTTGTTTGTAAAATCAGTAGTAAAAGCCTAATACTCTAGCACAGAATGAGCATAGCTGCGGCGGTGTGAATGGTAAATAGGCTTAGACTGTTGCATACAAAAAAAAAAGAATCAAAAAGTCTTCACTTCGAGGAACGTTCTTTTCCAAAGAACTGCTATACAAGTGAGTAGTGGTGCCGTAGTGACTGGGATTTATTAGAGAGCCATTTAGGCTGCAGTCTATTATCCGGAATGAATAACGTGAGTGGATGAAGCAGCAGCTACATAGCAAATCCCAATATTCCACTGTAAGTAGCAAACCTGTTACTAAATAAATGACCCTTCAGATGAACGCTCTTTAACGGTTGAGGCCTTTTAAGACTGTCGGTTTTAAAACCATTAAGTTTTTAAGTCGGAATATATAATTTTGACTTAAAGGTTGTATAATATAACGTTCCATGTTACTTATAAAGTAGTTTTCGATAATGTCAGGCAGCTCTAAAGAGGCCTATTGGTGAGTATAGGCAATAGGTGCTCAAAAGCAATGTGAAAATTCTGAATTCAAAGGCTTGGATTGATACATACAGGCTGCTGTTCACCAAAGATGCTAGGAGAAGTAGTTTCCGAACTATTCGGAATTTCTAATGAACATAGCGAACATAGACTCCTAACCATTGACAGACATTTCAAGTCATCTAAATAGTAGACCATCGAGTTACTTTTGTTTTCTTCACTGACACAGCCCTGGGCATGTACCTAAAAGCTAGAGAACAGTCCTCTTCCCTAAAGCTGCTGCAAAAGTTATTTGATATGTTTTCATAATACAATATGCAGTAATAACTCCAATAATTAAATACTGATTGGTACTCCTTTGGAATTTGAGCAGTAGTCGAGTAGGTATAGTGTTAGCTTCTTTGACAAGAGCCGGTTGTTGAAACTTAGTACAGACAGCTCAAACAAGCGGAACATGAATTACATTTTAATTGACGGCTTTCTATAAGTAGTTGACTGGTAAGAACTCTCGAGAGTAAAATAAAAATGACATGAAAAGTTACTCAAATATCTGTCGTGTGGAGTTCGTGTCATTGCCACTCATGGATAAACTTAACACATATAACATGAGTGATATGAGAATCTAGGTTGTAAACCTAACTAAAGGGTTGTAATGACTAATAAAATAAGTATTTATAGCTTTAATTTTCATCAAAAGGGCGGGGGAATGTTCTAGAACAGATCCTTAAAGGTTAAGTTCCAGAATCGTTTCTAACCTCAAAAATTTATTTTTTAAAATTAACATTCCCCGGTATTATGAATAAAATTTAGGAAAACAATAATCAATTTATATGTTCTTATAACTATAAAGTTTTAAAATTAAAAGGATAAGGAATTGTTTTACCTTCATTCAGCGACATATCATTTATCGAATTATCGAAATGTATGCGTGGCAGGGTTTTCGATTTGTACTCACCTAAAAAGAATATAAAAAAAGAAAAAAATAAGTCATAGTAAATGCTTTAAATTATTAACCTAAATATAGTTTAAAATTAATAAAAAAAACCACGAATTAAAAATTCATTAAAAAAAAGAATTGCAACTCTGTGCGATAATAAATTGTAAACAAATAACCTTGACTGACTTGCATTTTATTACACTTTTTTTTTGCATATAAAAACTAGAAATATAAACTGCATTAAATGCAAACAATTAAAATTGAAACAGAAACTAAAAATAACAACAACAACAATAACAACAACAAAAAAACACAATAATTTATAGCAACAGTTGGTCTTCAAACAAATTGAGACGTCATTTATTGAAATTTTATTATCATTTTGGAGACAAAAACACAATTGTCAAGCGCCGCAATAAATGACAAACCAAAAACCACATTAAAAATAATACACGATAATAAATAACAATTACAATTACAACAACAACAACAACAACAACAACAACAACAACAACAACAATGTACAACAAATATGTATTTTAAATAAATTCAACACTTCATTTATTATCTTCTTTATAAACTGAGAGTCAAACAATTTGAGACAAATTTAATGACCTTTTTAGCACACTTTAAGCGATATCTTGGTGAGAAACTTGACCAGATTTTTGAGAAACTTTATCATGTTGCTGTGTTCCGGAGTATAGCAATACACCCGAAAACAAGAATTCGGATGCTCTCAATAGGTTACGTTCATTTTCTGGAGGCTAGGTTAATGGCCTCAAGTCTGCCACGTCCAGGTTGGTATGTGTTAAGGAATCTATGGCCTTCAATAGTTTTAGAAGAGACTAAATCTTAAGTTTCTTACGGGGCATTAGGACGTTAGATCGCTGGTTAGCATCTTTTTAGTTTAGGTTTGACAAGCAAAAACGTGGTTTGAGAAAAATGTGGCTTACAAAACAGTAAAAAAAGTAAGTAAATAAACTTGAACTTAAACCAGAGGGGCTAAGCTTTAAAATTTGATGGGAAGTTTGCACTTTGAATTTTAGTGGTTTTCAGAATTTCTTTGTAGCTGTACTAGCATGTACGATTCCGACCGTTCTGAACTTACTTACTTAATCCGTTATTACAGACCTTTAGTCAAGCTTCTTACACCACCCAGGTTATGTGGGTGCGTTAATTTTATCCTAGAGCGGCTGGGCCAATATAACGTGAACCGATTTTTGAGTTTTTGCCAAAAGATTGGTAAAAGGAACTTGAAACTTGCAAGACCCTGTATTATTTCATGGCTCAATAAATAAAACAATGCTTATAAGCGAAAATAGAAAAAAACAACAACAACTATTATTATTTGTTATGGCAAATACAACAACAACAACTATAATATGAATTACAATTTTTCTTTAATTTCCATTTTTTGTCTATTTCTCTTTACTTCTTTCTTTCTCTCTTTCTTAATTCCATTATGTTGGTTAATATTTGTTTGTTATTAATTGAACACATTCAAATTCAAATTCAATTGCTGTTAACTTCACTTGTGTTTACATACATTACAGTTAACGGTTAATATGAGTATAAGCACGACGTGAGTAAAGAGTGTGAGAGAGTTAAAGCGTACCGTACAGTGTGTGTTAGTGTTTCGGATATTTTTTTTAATTTTTATTTGTCTGCCTTACATGTGAGGTTTTTTCTGTTTTGTGTTCAAAGTTTTCAAACAAATCCGTGTGGAATTAGATTTTAAATTGTGTTTTGAGCACAACAAATATTATATTTACAGACAGACCGACAGTGTAACTGTGTAATTGTGTTTCTATAAATAAATACAAATCCATCACACACATTAATAATCATTAAACGCCATTTAAAAAACAATTTTATAAACTATTAGGCCAACCTCAAGTGTTAATTGAGGGGTTTTTGGCAAAACAATTTTATTTAAAGAGGGTTTTACGAAAATCAATCAAATTAATAGCGTTTATAACCAAAATTACGTCTAATGATACGTAAGATATGTTAACATATCTGTGGCAAATGAAGGGTTATGGAAGGGGTTTCAAAACCAAAGTTTAATAATGGACACGCAGAGCTATAATTTCGCTTATATTTCATTGCGTTCATTGGACCGGCCCTGCTACTGAAGCTATCTCATTCAAATAACCTCTTGTGGAACGCTTACAACAGTGGATCTTTTTGAGATAGTTTTCGGCCACAGTTTGGGTAAGTCATGACTGACTTGTGATTGTAAAGAGGCTATAAGAACCTCTGAACTACATCGGATCCCTTTGTTTAAACCCGACGACTCCATTTGATGTTTTTACACTTTCGCAGGGGAAAACTGTTTATTAAGAAAATCAAGATCCTTTTCTAAACGTTCTTATCAAAAAACGGCTGCTAGTTCCTTCAGAATTTTCGTACAACAATCTTTTAAAGCAACCCTAGTGTGAATGATTTGGAAACTCCTTGCGGTGACCACTTTCTCCATACAATATTGCGCGTCACAGTGTTTGATTTTCGGATATTTTAACAGCCAGGAAATTGTTTTCCTTTAAAACTTAAAAATTTAAAGAATCTGATGCTAATATAAATGCTTGGCCGTCAAGCGTTTATATTCAAAGCATTAATCATGCTTAAACTGTCATTCAGTTAGTCAGTCAGGCAAAGAGTTCACATGACTTTTTATTTGAATTGCAATTGAAATTAAAATTGAAGAAAAAAAATTCAGAGAAAATAAAAATAAAAATTAATTGCATTTTTTATTGTATTCAGATGTCAATGTAATTTTAATTTAAACAAAACAAAAAAAATTACAACAAATTACACATTGCGCTGGCGAATCCCAGCAACACAGCTGTCAGTTGCTTAATTCAATTCTATGACGTTTCATGCTATATAAACTGACTTACACGAGTACTTTTCTTTGAATAATAAAAATAATTATTATTGTTATTAATTACTGTTGTTGTTGTTGTTGTTGTTAATATTATTATTGTACAATATAATAAATATTATTTATTTAATTTAACCTTCATTTAATTAGTCACGCTTTAGTGCTTTAAATAATGAATCGATTAAAATACAAAAACAAAGTCAATATTTAAGCCAATAATTCACTCATCTTTAGAATATTCATAGAAATCCTAATAATTATTCAAGCTTTAAACCACTGAGACATTTCTAATATCAAAGACACTCGACTGTTTGTATTCAATTTCTTGAAATGCATGTTAGAGTACGTAATAATGCAACAAAGCCTGCGTACGTCATGTACTTTAAATAACAGTGATGCCAATACCAGAAAGATTGAAGAAAGTAGACACCTTTCAAGCCCCTACGGAGGCAAGTGAAAGAGCAGAACATCATGTTCGTCTGATAAAAACAATAACAAATCAACATTGAAATTCTAGAAGTTACCACATCCAAAATAAAGCGATTATAAGATCTTCCCGTCTTATCTTATCAAAAATCTTTAAAAAATTTTAAACTACAAACAACACAAAAGAGTGAAAACAATAACAAATCAACAATGAGATTCTAAAAGTTACCACACCGAAAGTGAAGCGAGCATAAATAAGGATGTTAAAACTTTCCAGAGGAACTTGTTCAGCTGTTCCGACTTATTGATAACAAAAATCGTTAAAATCTTTTAAACAACAATAACACAACTTTGGGGGAAAAACCACAATAATAAAAAATCAAAAGTGTGATTCTAGAAGTTGCCACACCGTAAATAAAGGGAGTAAAAATTGGTTGCAAAACTACAATTCGGACAGACTTATGCAGTAACTTATATGACTTATGAAATTTACAGGACAGAGGTACAATAAGAATGCATTTCTAAGAATGTCAGCACGTTGCAGATGTCCTTATTCAACTGTCCTCACATTTTACTATCAAATTAAATACCCTTCGACAACCAAAGATTGTGTTAAGTAAGGTTCTCCCATTGAAGATAAATGTCTCAGTGCTTTTCGCCAACGTTCCTTAGAGTACACCAATCTGAATCCAAAATAAATCTTGCTATTTCAGAAATCTTTATATTAGAAAGCTAAGTAGTTAGGGGTGCCAGAATGTGAGAGTTGAGAAACCTTCGTGCACTGAAACATGAGTTAAATGACAATTTTTGTCTCCTATTGAGACCTACAGCTCCTGCAAAAACCATTTACCGGACTGCCAAGCATGCCTACCAAAAGGACAGTGGCCTGTCAGAATCACTATTGTGCGACGAATGGTGATTCGATTTAAGTGAGTCAGTTGTCTTTTTATCACAATGTGTGCACCACAATGTAGCAATGTTGCACGTACCCTTCTGCTGCCAATGGGATTGAGCCTTCCTGTAAAACAAGTGGATGGTATTCAAATCGGAATATCTAAGCCCTATAACACCATCATAAGCCTGACCAACAAGATTGAGCCTCCGTGTAACATGTCGACGATTGCAAGTTCCGTCGTAGGTCTGACCAGCAAGATTAGACATCCCTGTAAAACGAGTGAATAGTGTCCCTATCGGAATATTTATGCCCTGTAACATGTCGAAGATTTAAAACTACGTACTGGCCTTCGTCAGCTTATCAACATCAACAATTTCCAACGATGTCTCTATTCCTTCGTGATCAGGAAACCTATAAAAAAAAGTTTAATGCCGCAGCCCACCATAACAAGCATCTAAGAGAAATCAGAATAAACCTCACGGTCCCATTGGAGACTTCAGGACCTTTAGACCAGAAGGCTCTAGATGGAATACTAAAATCGAATATTTTTATCAGAAATTTTTTTGTAATCAAACAGTTTGGCTCTTAAAACTTAGGTGATTGGTCTAGCAGACTTAGCTTCATAGGCTCCAAATTAAGTTCGATCGATATTCTCAGAACAAACATATTCAATATGCAGCATAGGCTTCTGTTTAAGAAGGAGCTCAAAGAGATTTTGTTCAGACAAATTCGCCATTGCTAAATTGAAGTTGCCTTGGGCTACAAGGTAGTGTGTTAGCTTATTAGATGAAAGCGGTTCTAACCTCAATACAGAACCTCAACCTCGAACACAAACGAAATATGAAAAAAAAAATCCCTCGGCGATTCCTCCTCTCAGCAGTCTTTTGGGCAAATTCAGACCTCTTGAACACAAACGAAATATGAAAAAAAAAATTCCCTCGGCGACTTCCTCCTCTCAGCAGTCTTTTGGCAAAAACTCTGAGAGTAAATAAAATTGTCATGGAAAGCTTATTGAAACTGTCGACCGTATTTGACGCCATACTGTAGGTCCTGCTACTCATGGCTAAAATTAAAATACACAACATGGGTGGTGTGAGAAGCTAGGCTTTAATCCTGACTAAAGGCTTGAAATGATTAATGAAATAGATAAGCAACGTTGGATTTTAACTGTACTTGAGCTATGGAAATATTTAATGTATTGGCGGCAACGCTATTAGCGTTGCATTTCTAATTACAATTGCCAATTGTTATAACGGATTTTTAAGTCAATTTTTTTTCTTTTCAATTTTATTCATTTATGGTGATTTTTTTGTTGTTGTTATTATATGTGTTTAATGACTTCCGTCTGAAAGCTAAAACAGAAAAATCCAATCATTATTGCCTGCACAACTTGGAATTGTCCAACTAAAGCAGAGGGAGAAGTACATACCGATGGTAATAAAACATGTTGAAACATGTCATTAAGAATTTGCATTTTCTTTTACACCTACAACACAACGACAATACAATAACAAACAACAAACAACAACAAAAAAGAATTGGCACAGAAAACCATAAAAAAATCTTTTTTTTTTTTTTTTTGAGTATTTAATGTTCAACGACGCAGCGTTGTAACCATAAAAAGTGTGGCCAGACATACATTTGTAAGCTTAAGCATCACCATAAATGGCGCCATTATTGCCAACCCTTAAAAGAAATAAAATCAATTTGAAAAAGAACCACGAACAAAAAATCATTTTAAAGAACCCCACAAAACAAAGAATATTTATTGTACACTTGAAGAAATTTTATGGAGAAAAGAATTTCATTGCCTAAGGCCTTAAGGTCTTTTAAGGAAATGCTTTTTTTATTGCTTTAAATTGTTTAAATCAGGAAATTGTTTATAAGGCCTATATAATAGGCACAGAAATATTTTTTTTTATTAATTTCAACATGCAAATTAAAATGTAATTTATTCCCCCCTCCCCCACCATTTCTCTTTTAAATTTTCTCTCTATCTTTTTTTTTAAAGAAATAGGGTTGTGCAAGTTGTAGTTTCTTTTTCAATACAGCTTTGGTTCCATAAACTACTCTTAGCGTTTTATTCACATGGATTGGAAAATGTGTTGAGGTTAGGTGGTATGGAACTTGCAGACAGCAAGCTGAACTGGAAAAGAAACTTCGACTAACAAATGGGGAAGAAAGGACATGTCTCCGTGAGTATCACCGAATTGAAGAATAGTTATCCTCTTAACACTTTACCCTGCCTAGCTTCGCTTGATTTATATGTTAAACGATGTGTAAATTGTAGGGCCATATGCTAGAGATAATCGAGCCGTTGGAAACAACTGATTAGACTGTCTGGTATTTGGAATGTCTTCTTCCTAGAAGGGCAGAATAGGCTTAAAACCACTGATTATATAGTGCCCGTTGGTTGAAGATTCTCATACCGGATAGCGTATTGTGGTAGGGTGGACTATTCCAGGAGCTACACGGATGGGTCAAAGTTCGAGGCAGAGGGAATGCGATTTTCTGTAGGTATCACGAAATGATGATAAGGACTTTGAGAGTAGATAAAATTGCCATGAAAAGTTTCACTAAAAATCTGTCGTTCGGAGTCGACTTTTAACTGTAGGTCCCGTCACTTATGGATAAAAGTAATACACACAACATAAGTGGTGAGTGAGAAAACTAAGTCGTAATCCAGACTGAAGGATTGTAATGACCGATTATGTATGTATGTATAGCGGCCTTCAATCAGCGATTTTTGTTATCTTTTAGTTCCTGAGGCCGTAGCTGGTACGGCCATTTAAGATTCAATGTCTTATGTTGACATTCAAGCTGCCCTAAGGGCCATTGCGGGTGGAAATATTGTTTACAAGTATTCAATACGCCTATGAGATGAGTTAGACATGTTTAAAAGTGAAAGAAAGAGGAAGGGTTCCTGTTTCAGGTTGCTGCTTCAAAATATAATCTACATTCTACACTCACCGTCAAGCTTATTCTCACATCGATTGATGTGAATTGAAGTGTTTCGTAATAACGCTGATCAATCTCCGCTTACCGTCACAATTATTCGTTGAATTGATTGATTGTGGATTTAAGTGAAACGTAGTAACCCTCATCAATCTCCGTTAACCGTCACAATTATTTGCTGCATTAATTGATTGTAGGCTGATGGGTCTCGTAATAACGCTCATCAATTCCGCTCACCGTCAAGCTTATTCGGTGAATTGTTTGATTGCAGATTGATGGGCTACTAATAACCCTCATCTATCTCCGCTCAACGTTAAGCTTATTCGCTGAATTGATTGATTGTAGGTTTATGGGTTTCATAATAACGCCCATTAATCTCCGCTATCCGTCAAGTTATTAGTTGAATTGTTTGATTGTATATTGATGGGTCTAGTAATAACGCTCATCAATCTCCGCTCACCGTCAAGCTTATCCGGTGAATTGTTTGATTGTAGATTGATGGGTCTACTAATAACCCCTATCTATCTCCGCTCAACGTTAAGCTTATTCGCTGAATTGATTGATTTTAGGTTGATGGGTCTAGTAATAACCCTAACCAACCTCCGCTCACGATTATGCTTACGCGCTGAATTGATTGATTGTAGATTAATGGGTCTCGTAATAACCCTCATCATCTCCGCTCAACTTCCAGCTTATTTGCTGAATATTGATTGATGGGTCTCGTAATAACCCTAATCAATCTCTGCTCCCCGTCAAGCTTCTTCCCTGAATTGATTGATTGTAGATTGATGGGTCTCGTTATAATTCTCATCAATCTCCGCTCACGATCATGTTTATTCGCTGAATAAGATTGATGCGGATTGATATGGTTCTCGTAATGGCCCTCACCGTGGTCTAGTGGGTGTGTGTTGGCTTATAGACGAAAGGCCAGGGTTCGAATCCCCGGTCAGACATCAAAACGAAATATGAAAAAAAAAATATATTCTTCGGCGGCTTCCTCTCAGCAGATTTCTGGCAAAAACTCTGAGAGTGAATAAAAATTGCCATGAAAAGTTCTCAAAATCTGTCGTTCGTGTGTATAAAATTAACACACACAAACATAAGTGGTGTGAGAAGCTAGGCCGTAATCCTGACTGAAGGTTGTAATGGCCAATTATGTATGTTATGTATGAATGGCCCTCACCAATTTACTATTTCTGATCTTGTTTTGAGGCTTATTTATTCTAATACAACCTTCCATCCTAACCTAACCTAACCTAACCTAACCTAGCTAAAGTAGAGTTGTAGCTTAAAAAGAGAGAAAAATGGATGGAGAACGGAGAGTTTCACTCGTCCTGCAAGAAAAAATACTTAAAACTTCTTAAATGTAAGCTTGGAAGAAAGGCCGCATAGAAAGCTCGCTTCATTACATAGAAATGCGGTGCAGTGCGGAACTCTCTACCGTTAAGTTCTGACAACTACCAACTATTGTGAATGAAACACAATGGGAAAAATGGCCCACAGAGAAGAAGAGTTGACTTGGCATCGTCCTAAATTCATAAATGACACCTTATTTGACAGATGTGGCTTCAACAAGATGGCCGTTATCAACTGTCAAACTTCGGAAGATCCTTTTGGAATACGCTACAGTACGAACGAACAGAAGTTTCTTTTTCTAAATGAATTGCCATAAAAATATCGCTTTAAATAACGCCAACATGACAATATTGCTGGCAGTTATTGCTGCGTTAACGACCACCCAGTTTTCACGCATAACCCAATCGAATAGTGTCAAGAGATTGCATTAATGATTGGGTTATAAAACCAATGTTTGAAAGAAAATTTTTGTCATTTTAATTATGATGAGGAAACCCATTAAAATAACAACAAATTCTTATGGATTCACAAGCGGCGTTTCCCATAAATCTAAATCGTTTTCTAGAATAGTTTTGAAACAGAAATATCACCGTTTGCTTTTCTGTCTTTAAACGAAAAAACGAAATAAAAACTACCGTGCGTAATAAAATTAAATTTCCCTCTCTTGCCAGTGACCCGATCTTTTCTCTTTTTTTTTGGTTGCTTTTCTTTTCATTCTTCATTGTTCCACCATAAAAAAAATTTAGTCTCCAGTCGACATTTTATGGTCTCCTGGTTGATTGAACGCTGTCAAGGCAAAAACACAGTCATACACGCAGTTAGAGCACATAGACAGAGTGGAAGAAGTGAGAAGCAACGAAATTTATTTCTTCATCGTTTCCTATTTATTTTGACAAAGACAAAGAAAGAAGAAGAAAAGCTGAGGCAATAAAATGCTGCTGCCACACATTCATTGTAGAAAATACACGAAGAAACAATGCAAATGAAATGAAATGTTTGTCTGGAAAAGTATTCAATCGCACACGCACCAACCAAATCATCCATAATGACGCATACAGCAGAGCTAACATATGTATACATACGAGGGTGGGGTGAGAATTGTGGTAGACAATCGAGAAAGAAGTGTGTTGATAACAAAATGTCTGTCTCGTATTACGTCATTTCGTTATCATTAAGCCACTGAACATTTATGGAGTCACCGTTTTACTTAATCCTGAAACTCAATTTTGACTGAAGCGTGTAATGGCCAATGTATGTATGTATGTAGTTATTAGCAGATGGAATATAAATATCTTTGATTTTTGTGGACTATATGAAGGACTGGATGATACAGTGGATAATTTTTCATGCCACGATCCTTATTTATAGTTACGTAGACAGAGAGTCTAGCAGTTGAGTAGATGAAGAACTACAAACTTGATGATTTTCCTTGCTCTCTCTTCTTCTTTTTCTTTTTCTCTAATTTTCATTCTCTTTAAATATGAATGGTCACCATGGATCAATAGATCTCTAGGGAAGAAGTGATGTCGAACGTAGTGTCTTTCTGGCGAAGGTTAGATAGGAAACATATACCGAAAAACTCTAGAGTTACAGTTTGTGTAAATAATCAGGCAACGCGAAAGGCTTTGACAGGACATGTGGCAGTGTAAAAGGCTGCTAAACAACCTTATGGCAGTTTACTGGAGTAAATTATGGTTATTATGGCGTTATTGGCAGCGTTATTGGGACGAATTGAAAAGATCACACTCAGCTTTCGAAACTACACGAGAAAAACAGTTGGTCAAACCACCAAGAGGCTTCTCTAATTGAAGAAAATTGCGATTTACTCATGCATGGTTATGTAGAACAGACAGTAGAGTTACCAGAGTATAATGACAGAAGCACAGTCCTATAGGAACAAAGCCAATCCCAAGCTATTATAGGAGTACTAACGGGGCATGACCCCTTTAGACATAGGATTAGACGTAGTCTAGTAGGTAGTGTGTTGGCTAATTAGACGAAAGGCCAGGGTTCCAATCCACGGTCAGACATCAAAAACGAAATATGAAAAAAATATTTCTTCGGCGACTTCCTCTCAGCAGATTTCTGGCAAAAACTCTGAGAGTAAATAAAATTGCCATGAAAAGTTTCTCAAAAATCTGTCGTTCGGAGTCGACTTTAAACTTTAGGTCCAGTCACTCAGGTACAAAAATTTTAAAACACACAACATAGGTGGTGTGAGAAGTCAGGCCGTAATCTGGACGAAGTTTCATATTTGGGACAAACTATTGAGAAGGCTTTCGTCGCGACGAACAAGTGAAATTTTGTGGAAGTAAATTGAACATCGAGGAGTCTAATTTATGTTACTACTGCCAAGGGTATGCTCCCTATATAAACATTCTTGGGTTCATTGTCCATTAAAACCTTTTAGTCAGGATTAAAACCTTACTTCTCATACCACCTATGTTATAAGTTTTTATTTTATTCAAAGAGTGGCAAGACCTACAGTTTAAAGTCGACTTCAAGAAATGTTTTTCATGGAAAACCCTCTCCTCCCCTCTTCCAAAGCTTTTGCAGAAAAATTCTTTGTAGATTCGGTTAAACTCTCCGATGGTTGGAATATTTTTCGCTGACAGGCTTACAATGCAAATTTAAAGATTCTGGCAAAACCTGTAAGGAATTAAAAGCGGTAGGAAGAGAGAGAAGAGTTTTTCATGACGATCTTATTTACTCTCGCATAGTTTTTGCCAGAAGACTCCTGAGAGGAAGTCGCCGAACAAATATTTCTTTTCATATTTCGTTTTTCTAGAGATGTTTGATCTGGGGTTTAAACCATGGTCTCGAGTCTAATAAGCCAACACAGTGCCTACTTGACTACGGTGATTTCCCTTGTATCTCCTATCCAAGTTAAGTGGAACACATCTTTTGATGACATCTCACTTGATAATTACCGTCAGCGTGCAAAATTTTGCTTATGAAGCTCGGGACCACAGAAATGATTGTGTAATTGAAACGTATTTTTTTTAGAAAACAAGGACTTCAGGCAGAACATTTCTTGGCAATTCAGAGCCTTATGGCCGTATGATAATCGACTATTTTCTTAGACCAGACGGCCCTAGATGGTACGTGCTTTCAACAATCTGCTGCCAAGAGAGCTACAATACGAGCCAAAAGCTAGCTTTAATGAAAAGTTGCTTGAATGAGCAGTTTCCAGAATGGGAAACGTGAATTGGTCATCAAGATCGTAGAATATGATGCAGCTTCAGCAGTGAAAGGCTAGGACCCGAATAATCTTCTAATATTGGAGCATTTCTCGTTAATTACTCAACATATCTCCAGAGTGTCGAACACATAATTTCGGCACCTTTTTGGATGTAATGCATGATGCGATATACACATTGATTGACATGTCAAATGTATCTGAAACGCTGAGAAATTTTGCACTCTCTATCTATATGCCACGGTGGGATAAAATCACAAGAAGTGCATGTTCATTAGAATCCCCAAAAGAGTAAACTTCCAAGAATATTAGAAATTCCATTGCAAAACGTATCGCCATCTTAAAACCATCTGTGGAGTGAATTTTACACTCCAAACAACGAGGGTTTTCGTCCTGAGAAATCTAGCGTATGCTACAAACACATTCCTCATTCTAATTACCAAAACTATTCACAAGATTTTCACCGCAATTCCCTAATTGAGTGGCCATTCCTTTCTCCATTTCTTAAACGAAAAAAAAAAAACTTTGTTTACAATTGTCACCTCTCAAGTGTCTGCATCCTGTATGTGAGTTTTTTTTTTTTTAATGCACCAGATTTTTTTTATGTGATATGCTGTGATATGTTGTAAGTATGTATGGCGCTACACACATTTTATGCATGATTTTTGCAAGAGCGTGCGCTCTTAATCTCATTTTCATCTTTTCATATGCATTTCTATGCATGGCTACGAGAGTATATGTAAGTGTGTGTGTGTGCGTATAATTTAAAAATGCAACATAGTTTTGGGTTTTTAGTTCTTCTCTCTTCTTTTTTTATTTTCTTCTTCTCTATTAAAACACATTTTAGTGTTGCTGTTGAATGTTTTTGTTCAATTGGGAACATCAGCACCATTTGCATAAGGCGTGCTGGGTCAACAGAAATAAAATAAAAAAAAAATTGAAAAAAAAAAAGAAAATCCATTCAAATTCGAATACCGTAAAGATCAAGAAGATGAATTAAAAACAAAAATAATAACAAAAAATTAACGAATAAATGAAATATGAAAAGGAAACGAATGAATATTGGCGTTAAAAACAAACACAATCTTTCATAAAAGCATTTGGCAGTGATCGATGATTAGCAGCGAGCACGCGTTAAATCCAAGATTATATTCTGTTGGGTTGGGTGGCGGCAGCAATAAGTGAGAAATTTTTCTGTTTTTTTTTTCAAAAATCTATTTTTAAAGAAGATTTGTTTGCCCCTCATTGGGCAATAGAGAGTTAACAAGGGGCCTATTGCAAAACATATTTTATTTGAGGCTTTTAAGTGCCATTTTATGTTGATTGTTGTTTAATAAACCTCGGCGATTTAAATATTGAAAGGGCTTCTAGTCCCAACATTCTAAGGACTAACGGTCACAACAAGCCCTCGATTGTCTAGACAAATTAATGTTCATACTATCAATACCACGCCTTTCGCAGAAGCATGTAAACGCACTAAAATGGATGCACGACTCAGATGTTCTCTTAATATAGTTGCCCAATAACAGTAACTATCTTAGATTTTAATCTCACAACGATCTATACTTCTTGCACCCTAACAGTCGACTCTGAATGATAGATTAGAAACATAAACACACACACACACACACCCATAAATATGCATGTTTTTCTGTTCTTTTCTGCTTTAAATCATTTCAAAAATGTTCCTTTTTTTTGCATATTTTTGTTGAGAAACAATTTTATTTTTTTAAAGTGAATGAAAGTGTGTTGTTGTTTTTGTTGTAATATTTTTTTTATATGCAAAATAGAAGAAGGCTGCTATTTTTAATTATTTTCGATAGGCTTGTTGTGCACAAATGATGAAAATGTAGAATGCACACAGTATGTGGCCAACAAAAGCAACAACTCTTTAGTCAGGAGTGCAACCTAATTTCCTACACCATTTATGTTGTGCGTGTTTATTTTATACATGATTGGCGGAATCTACAGTTTGAAGTCCATTCCGAATGACAGATTTTTTATGAAACTTTTTCCAGGCAATAATAAACAAACAAGCTACATACAAGGAAATGAAACTATTTTCTCTCAAAGAATCCTTGGTTTAGCCAAACTATGATCCGATGATCAGCTCAAACGTTTGGTCAACACTTCGTCGCCATTTAGAATAATCTCCTTTAATACCTCCTCAAAGCCTATTACACTGGCCCTCATGTTAAGCAAGCACATGGTTTTTTCTGAAAAGCTTTAATGGCTGACAGGTTCAAGTACTTGTGTTGATTAGTTATTCTCAACATCAGAGAATCTATACATTAGGTTCCTTCAGTCAAGATTACGAACTAGCTTCTCAAGATTTACGTCGACTCCGAAAGACAAATTTCTTGAAAAACTTTTCATGGCCTTTTATTTACTCTCGCCTAGTTTTTACCAGATATCTGCTGAGAGGAAGCCGCCTAAGAAAGTTTTTCGTAATTTGTTTTGTTGGAAATTCCTGATCTGGGGGGTTTGAACCATGGCCTCGAGTCTAACAAGCCAACACACTATCTTCTTCCAGACAACGGAAGACAACTTCGTGAGAATCACTATTCTCAATAGGCAGTAGTTAACTGTCCAAAGGCCGGTTAGTGACTTTGAGTTATTCATGGAAAGTCTAAAGCATTCAGGCAGGTGAGTTCATTTCTCATTTTAATTAATTAAGAAACGAAAAAAAAAGAAGAAAATGATTGTGAAAAATCTCATTTACTAGACGCTCGTATAATAAACAGAAATCTAGATTTATTAACTCCCCAAAAATATTTTAATTTATTAAGGAAAATAAAATTCGTTTTTGATGTCTGGCCTGCTGCCTTTCTCACACCTATTTCATGAATAATCAACATATTCGATGGACTGACATTCCTCAAACCCACTTCGAAATAATATAAGACGGATTGACTGGAATTTTTAGAACTTTTCTACTCACTTATATTCTTCCTCGCAACCACTTCACGACGATATACGACAGAGATTGCCTGGGGATTTTACGATTATTTAACTCACTCACAACTCTCACAGCCAATTCCCGACAACATGCACCCAAAAGAGATCAGATTGTCACATTTACTGAAACCTCGGACCCACATCTACGAAATAGGCTGGTGTTTGTAAGATTGTTCTACTCACTTACATACAACTCTCAAACCCAATTCACGATAATAGATGCCACATCGGCGGGATATTTCTCAGAGAATCATTTAATTTCAATTTTGAAAATAAAGGAATCCCCTCTGGGAAGGAAAGACCGTGCATTCCCATAGTAATGATAATAACAGCTAAGCAAAATTAGGCAGTGCCGTCTCTTAAATAAGATTAGGTTTCAATGAACAACATTTTTAAAGAATTTGATGTTTCCTCGGTTGTGAACAAAACACAACAAAAAAATTGCAATAAACTATCGCACTAAGTGGGGCATATCTGATCTGTATCTGGAATCATTTCAAAAATATTCTTTCTTTTAGAAACTCAAATCATCTTTGGTAAATCAACCAAATGGTCTTGCGGCGCTGATAAAGGGGCTTCTAGCGTGTTTCATTAGGATTTTTGTGCAATTCTTTACACTTTACGCTTTTAACGATTATTATTGCTTCGGATTATGCATTACGATTTTGCTATGTAAACATTTCATTTAAAATCCACAAAATAAAAAACGAATTCTAAAGAATTTATTTTTGCTCTGCTTTAATGCTCTTTAATGACCCACAGAGGATTTGTTTTTATTATTTTTTTTGTTTGTAATCGTAATCGTGTTTAACCTCAAAATAAATCATTACACGTATTAAAAATATTGCATTACATTACATTGCAAGTGTTGTTGTTGTTGTTGTTGTTGCTGTTTTTTAAAATACATTTTAACCTACTCACCTTTTTCTCACCAAAGGTGCCAAACGATAAACAATGTTTTTAACACATGCTGATGATCTCGCCTGTACTTAAACAAAAAAATCTTAAGTAAGCAGCACTAATTCTGTTTAAAACAGCAAGAATAACTACCAACAAACAAATCTCAGCAGCTCTTATTACACACAGAGGATAACACAACACAACACAACACAGCACAAAAGCAGTTAGAAATCAGTGAGAGTTACTCTCATACACACACATACCCATACACATGTGAAGGCATACAATAATGCAATAACACAGGTTTTGTTTTTTTTTTCTTTTTGAGGCTCTACAAAGATGTCACCGTTAAAGGTCGTGAACCAAATACACAGCAACGTCGTAAACAATAACAAAACACAACTCGACATGCAAAATATGGGAAAAACAAGCAAAAAAAAAAAAAAAAAAAGAAATAAAACAAGGAAAAAGAAAAACGAAACAAAATGGGTGTATGTATTAAGAAATAGTAACAACAACAACAACGTGTGTAGAAAAGCAAACAAAAAAAAAAAACGCAATAAAAATAATATAAAGGCGGCAGAAAGAAAAACTGGGTTAAAAATAAACAAAGACGGACAGACGGACAGACAGACAGGCCAGGCCATGCTGTTAGGCAGACAATGTGTATTAATTTTACACATGAGTGGCGAGACCTTCAGTTTAAAGTCGAGCTCCGAACGATAGATTTTTGAGAAACTTTCCATGCCAATTTTATTTACTCTTAGAGTTTTTGCCACAAATCTGTTGAGAGGAAGTCGCCGGAAAAAAAAAACTGAAAATCTTTTCCAGTACGGCGAATACTTAAACACACTTCGAAATAATATAGGACGGATCGGCCTGGATCCTAAGAATTTTGCCACATCGAGTGAGATTTTAGTACTGCTCAACTCACCCACTTTTCTCACACCTACATCAAGAATAATCAACATATACGATGGACTTACATTCCTCAAACCCACTTCGTAATAATACAGGACGGATTGCTTGGAAACTAAGAATTATTAGGATCCCTTTAGACTCACTGCACCAACACGTTTGCCACATGGACTGAGATTCTTAGCACTGCTCAATTCAATCACTTTTTTCACACCTACATACATTATAATCGGCCATTACAACTCTTCAGTCAGGATTACGGCCTAGCTTCTCACACCACTTATGTTGTTGCTATACTAACCTAAATTCCTCACTTCACGATGGTGATTTTAGGATCTCATTAGATTATCTTAGCATAAACTATAAAGGTTTGCTCGATTGCAACCTAAGAAGTATCAGGTTTAAGTCACGTAGAACTTGAAAAAATTTCTTTTTTGGAATTTCGAATCTTCAAAAGACAATTTAGGCTGGATTCTTAAGGATTGTCGTACTCACTTACATCACACCGACTCACATCACGACAATATTTGCTACATCAGCTCATCTCGTATCATTACGATACCTACCGGGCTATTTAGGATCGTTCTATGTACTTAAATTCCTCATGATTTATGATTTGATTTCTTTCTTTTCTTTTCATTGTTTTTCAATTAAACTTTCATTCTAAACAACTCGCATACTCTATAGCTCCCTCCCTCCTTTAAAATGCAATGAAAAGCGAATTTTTCTTTTATTATGCTTGCCAACATAATAATAAACAATAGAAATGAGAAAATCTGGTGAAAGTACGAACAATCTCTGTGAGATAAGCAATAAATTTTATTGAAATGTAAAATGAAACACTTGCTATGAAGACTTTTCAGGTTGTTTTTTTGTACCTGGGCATTCTTACGATGAGGCTTCAAATTGTAAGGGATGTCATCGATTGGTGTGACCAACTGGCGTAGGCGTGCAAGAAGCAGAGGCGCCTGGAAGGATGTGTTGCGGCAGGCCGAAATCCGTTAATCGGGTTGTTATGGCCAATTAAGTAAAGTAAAGTAAGTCAAGATTTTTACGGCATCAAAATTTTAACTACGCCTTCATTATTTTAACAACATCGATATTTTAAAAGGGCCTTAATTATAACGGCAACATTTTTTGACGGCGTCAGGCTTGTTGCAATATGAGGATAAACACAGAATAGGATTCCTAGCCCGATTTCTTAGGGGCCTTGCGAGATTACATCGCTGACAAGGATTTAAAATGTACCCAGAGTCTCTAACTGTTCAAACCTTTAGGATGAGATTATAATAAAAATAATCCAAATGAGAAATTAATCTAGATATTGTGGCAACGCCGCTTAGAGAAACTATCAACTTTTCTTTGCTTTCTTTAATTACGCAACAACAAAACCTGTTAGATATGACCGTTATAGAAGAAGCGTCAATAACATTCTAACAGTGACAGCAGTGACTAAGTGAATGAGTAAGTGAGTGAGTGCGTGCTTGCATGTACTTTCTTTTAAAATGACCATCGAGCGCACCAGGAGAAGTTGTTACGCATGTCAGGCAATTAGAGAAAAAAAAAGAATAAAAAATGCAAAAATGAAGGGAAAGTGTAAGAGAAAGAGTATGTGCGTGCTCACACCCTATTAATAACAACAACAATAACAACAGAATGAATACCACGGTATTCATAGGCCTGCAAATGTTAAACACATTCTGTCTACTGTGGTGTTATGTTTTGGCATTAATTTGTCATTTTTGTTTTTGCTATCTGCTGTTGTTGTTGTTGCTATTGTTGTTATGCCTTTACAAATGCGTTTAATTGTTGTTGATTTAAGAGAACTCGTATGTAAATTTGTTTTTCTTTTAGTTTCTATATGGGTGGAGTTGTTTTATTTTGAATTTTAAGGCAATGTACGGTGCAGTGTTGTATTATACTGTGATGTGGTATGGCAGGGTATTCAAGGGCTAGGGTTGTATTCGTCATATCTTAATAAACATTTCATTTTATTTTTTTTCTGTGTGTATATTTTAAGTACATATTGATTTAAATAATTTATTTGTAAGTCTTTTGAAAAAAAATTAACGTTTTGTTCTGTCAATAAACGTTTAATTGTAAACAAATAAAAAAAAATATTATTGTCTTCTCTAATCTTTTTAAATTTTCTATATAACGAAACCGTCTTTTACACACAATTTAATTTTTACTTGAAAAAAAAGGGGCGATAAAAATTTATAAAAAAAAATTCTTTGTATTAAAGAGTCTCTTAAACATCCTCCATCCACTCTTAAACGTCTTCCAAACTTTTGGAAATTAATTGAGACTTTAGCGATCAGCATTAGGTTAAAAAGCTTACAGGTTACTTTGAAGAGAGAATCATTCACACCCAAAGACTGAGTGACATTGGATAGCCAGGTTCTATTTATGTCAAGGATATCAAATCGTTGAAGTCGGCGTAGTCTAGTAGGTAGTGCATTGGCTTATTATTGGCTTTAAACACTAGGTCAGACATCTCCAACAGAATGGAATTCGAAAAAATATTTCTTTCGGCGACTTCCCCTCAGCAGATTTCTGGCAAAAACTCTGAGAGTAAACCGAAATTGTCACGAAAAGTTTCTCAAAAATCTGTCGTTCGGAATAGACCGCCAGTCATGTATGAAATTAACACACACAACATATGTGATATGAGAAGATAGGTTGTAATCCTGGCTAAAGGGTTGTAGTAATCAATTATATATGTATGTATGTATGTATATCGTAAAGAAATAACTTAATCGAGCTAATCCACTCCCAACTTTACTAAGGCCTATGCAAGTGCCTAAAGTTATACCTCATGGCAGATCGCTTCAGATTAAAAGGGTTTGTGCTGGCATTCCGAAACTTTACTGTTTACTGACAAAGCACTAAAGGTATCCGTAACAGTCCCAATATTCCACCATCCCTTATATTCCTTGCAGAAAATTCTGATGCCGAAAACCTAGTTACTAGCAGCATTAATGCAGTGTAACCACATCTATCATATTCGGCAAGTTGTATCTATCAATTCTATTCAAATCAATTGATTTCTTGCGATTATAGAGATGCCAGATCTGATTAGTTTTGACGCTGATAATTTATCTGCCTGCGTTATCATTTGCAGCAATTTGCGCACAATTTTAAATGAGTTGAGCTGGGGGAGTGGTTCAAACCCATCACTAATGGATCACAATCAGGGGGTTTATGTACTTCACATTGTGTGACACAGTTCGCTATATGGGCCACCGCGTGAACTTGCCTGTGAACGGCAAACTACCCGCTAACCTATTCGAATCTTGTAACTGAGTGGAAAGTGACAATAATAATGTGATTTAAGTCCGGAAGAGCCTGCTTATTATCTATCTATCCTCAACATCAACCAAGGAGGTGAAAAACGCCTCTGTTCGCCAAGTACTCTAAGCTTTCAGCTTCGCTTTCATAAAACCAGTAGACATTACATATACTTTCTCTTGTAATGGCTCGAAAAATAGCTCGTTAAGAGGCTTAATTTTGCTTTACTTATCCAAATCAGTTATTTTGCGACTCTCTTGTAATGTGGAACCGTTTGAACTGATACCGGTCGTTACAATCCTGCCCGAAAGAAGCAAATGCTTCTACCATTTGGCATTTTTCATCTCCTTTTCTTATATCCTGCCTTTCCTGTCTCCTCTCCTTTTCCCAATTCCCTATTTCCTTTCAGTCTTCAGAAATGAGTTACACATTCAACAGCTAAATAAAGGCCACACTTGGTGAAATGTTCAACAAGGGTTTACCAAATTCAATTGTACTCAGTGCCAGCAACAAGATGCCTCATTTGCTTGCTTGTGTTTGAGTATCGTATTTTCTCGATGCAACAGAGCAAGAATTCCAAGAAACTGGTTGCGGAAAGAGGAATTGATGAATAGAAATGTCATAATAAAGGACTTAACAAAATAAAACTACATAAATCAGCCTGTGAAACACAGTTGACAATACCTACTTAAGCACTTAACTAACTGCACAATGGTAACCCCCCTCCTATCAAGTGTAAGTGATTTGTATCACTTGTAAGTGGATATACTGCTTCCGCATATTATTTTATAAAAATCCATTAAAATATCATTTATTTTCGAATTAATTTTTTATGTTTTTTCTTTTTTTTATCTAAATGAACACAACAACAACACTAATGAGTATTAAACTTAATAAACAATTTCATGGTGCCTTGAATTTTCCCCAAAAACCCCTAACACCTCCCCTCCTCCCCTTCCCATAAAATAAATTGTCGTTAATTTAATTGTTGAAATAAAATAACAAATAAAAGTGATAAAAATCTTGATTTTTGTTGTTGTTGTTGTTGTTGACAAAAACTCAGTCACTTTAAAATGCTACAAACGAAAAAATAAGTAAAGCTTTGTACACCCAGCGGTTCAATAAACTTTCTAAAATAAGCCAGTAAAATGTGAAACAAAAACAACAAAAACAACAACAACAACAATAAATTCAAAAAACAAAAGTAATGGACTCCAATGGCTTCCCAATTTGAATTTAAAAAAAATATTTTTTCCTGTTTCTTGTTGTTGTTGTTGTTATTGTTGTTATGTATGATATATTTCGGTTAGGGTTCGTTGATTTTGTACAACACTGTTGTTGTTGTTGTACCATTTTTTTTTGCAATTGTTCTGAATACAAAAAAGAAATCTTTTTACAAAAGCTTGGCAACACAATAAATAGCATGGATGGAGCAAGCAGTGGAAAGAAGAGAAGAAAAATCATCATGAAATGAAACAATGACAGTGTGACAACATCACATCAACTATTTTCGTTGTTACTGTTGTTGTTGTTATTTTCTATAAAAAAGAAAAATAAAAGAGAAGACGTACAATATGAACAAAACAAAATTAAAATTACAATAGCGCATAACAAAAACAAAAAAACAACAACAACAACAGCGAAAAAAGAACAATACAATATCTGTCCATAGACCGGAAAAAGGAAATGAGTTTTAGAATATCAAATCATCACCAAAAAAAAAAAAAAAAGCAGAGGAGAAAAGGAAAGGAGAGAAAAGAAAAGGAGAGAAAATGTATATTATTGGCTTCATGCATTAGTTATCAATGTTTGACACTAGGTGGCGTATATAAAAGTCAATAAAGATTCTTTTAAAGTCTTGTCTAGAGAGAGAGCATTCATCGAAAAAAGTGATTCGAGAAAGTCTAAAGTGCAGATAGGAATGACGAGGTCTCTTAGGTTAACAGCGACAGCCAGAGAACTTCATATAATCTTATTTCATGTTTATTTCATAATATAAGCCAGATTAACTGGACATTTTATAATTGTTGTATTCGCTAACATCTTTCGGGCTCACTTCACAGATCACTCGCATGCCTAGGGCTCACCACCTTTACGATGATATTTGCCATTATGGGAAGGGTTTTTAGAACTCATATCCATCAGACAGTTTTAAAGGCAGGATTTGCCACAATGACTGAGATTATTGAATTTTGAACTCAGTTTATGACAATGCTTAAACCCATCTCACGACATTATTAGCCATAACTACTGGCTAATTTATGATTATTCTAATCATTCAAGTTCCTCAGACCCATTTCACGAGGGGGATTTTTACACTCTCTTGAAAGCTGTGCTTTTAGACAGCTCTTACTGATCATCTGTAGATCACGGCATCCAGTTAAGTATACAGGCACCCACTATCTTCCGACAATCCGGCAATTTTGCTTTTTTTTTTTACTGTAAATAAGACCAATATTAAGGACCTGTTCCTATTTCATACATTTTATTGCATTGGAATTGGACAAATGGGCTGTAGGAGGGAGAAAAGGAAGAAACCTTTACGGATTTTATATTTGAATCTTGCTGATAGAAACCAATTCTTTTCCAAATGCATTGAGTTGTACAATAATCGACCACACATGAATGTATATTACGAGGCATACAAGTACTATATATAGAAAAGCAATTATCGGAAACAATTTCCTTTATTTCTCTTTGACAGAACTCAGCTGAGAGGAAGTCGCCGAAAGAAATATATTTTCGTATTTAATTCTGTTACGTCTCATAACCCAAAATACACTACACCTACTAGACTACGGCGATTTTAAGAAAAGTACATCACTATTAAACCTAATACAGCAATCCAACAAATGCTAGTGGCAACCCTATCATTCTAGAACCTGCAAATATATTCTAAACATTCGTTTATCAAGAAAGGTTTAATAATGAACATGAAAGAAGGTAAGAAAATAATAAGAACAGGGTCTGCGACTGCTTTGTGAGAACTCTATGAGCTCTAAGTGAACGAGAAAGGAATAAAAAAAAAGTCCAATGTCATTAAAAAAATCACCTAATAAATGGAAGTTTTCATGTTGATTGTTTAAAAGCATTATCGAATCGAAGTAAGTATTAAAATATATTAAAAAAAAAATTCAACTATTCAAGTTCATTAAAAAAAGCAACATTTTTTGTATTTTCTTTATATGGCAACACTGTTGAGAAATTGTTTTGTTTACTTCACACCTGCTACGGTTTTGTTTTGTGATTGTTTTGATTTCCATTTGGTCGATGCCTTCGATCAAATATTTTATAAAATTTGCACGTTTTTTAATTACAAAAACAAAAACAGAAGAAGAAGAAGAGAGAAAAATTTATTGTTTTTTTTCGTTTCTTTTCACATATTTTTACGGCTTTTGGAAAATCTTTTATTATGACTTCCACTGTTTATTTTCATTATTTATTTCGCTTTAACCACATAGCAATGCAATTATAATAACAAAAACAACAACAGCGCCTATAAACTGTTATGTTTTATTACAAAAACAATTACAACAACCACCAGCAGACAACAATTGCATGCGAAATTAATTAAAATTTTAACGGCGTCAAAATATTAAAAGCAATAAATTGTTAAAGGCGTCAAGTTTTTAAGGGCGCCAAAATATAAACGGCCTTACTTTTTGACTACATCATGCTATTACGGCGTTAAAATTTTAACGACGTCAAAATATTAACGGACAGCAGCAGCACGTTTAAATTTTGTCAGCAGATAGCTGAAAGATGCTTTATGGCAGGAACACTGTTACTTATGATCCACCCTCGTATATACTTAATTTTAGTTTAATTGGAAGTAAATAAGAATCCATAAAATCTTATAAATTCGAGGTGATCCTATAACTTTGTCCCACACTGTGAAACTTGGCCCATTTATTTTAATTTTTTTTTTGTCAAGAACAGGAAAACCTTTTTAGAATGATTCTCACACCGATCTGAGATTTATATTACACCTTCATTTAGAGTTTAGCGGTCTCCTTCTTCCAACACAAGTGACCACGATTGTTATAAAAAAGGGAAGCAAAACAAAATACAAAAACAATAAAAAAAGCTTTATTAACCTTTACTCTGAAATAGATAATAAACGGCCAGACCACAAAACACTATGAAAACAAGATAAAGTTAATGACTGTGTACCTGCTAGTCTGTCCGTCTGTCTGTCGTTAAACCGGTAGACAAATTGGTCACACAAATCTTAATTGCATGCGAAAAAAGCCACAAAAACGTTTTCGGACAAAAAAATTTGTAAAAAAAACCTGGCAGTTTAGCTCATTTAACCAAGAACGATAATGACTCGTCGCAGTAATTATGTGTGTATGAAGGTATTGTTTACTTCACAAGTAAATAAAAAATTAAAAAAACAAAATTAATGTGTGAACGAACATAATTTTTAAAGAAACATGACTAATGGCAACTCAATTATAAATACAGTGTGTTGGCAATTCGCAATGAAAACTGTGGAATATTCCGAGAAATGGATACCCCTTTAGTGATATACAGCCTGGTGTTGCCGATTTGAGGACAACACCTTCTCTCGTTCAACTGACAATTTATGCCTGACTTATCGCACTCGTTAGATTCTTAATGAGTTGCTTTAAGTCGCCTTGCCAATTTGACTTGAGTTAGCCACCGCTAGTGCCTCTTGATTTATTGCCTTCATGCGTTTGGTCTCTTAAATACGCCGCTCTTTAATTTACCGCGCCTACTGTATTACGTTGTTTACGATTTTCGCTGCTTATATGTCAGCAGAACTTGCCGACGAGTGTATCTCACAAACAGCGTTGCCACCATAAAAAATTCTACAACCAAAATCAGATCAAAAAGTACTGTCGTGAAGGATTCACCAGCATATTCTTCAACATATAATTACAGTGGCAAATATGTGAGGAATGTAATCCAAACTTACTCAGGAATTTACGGCCTGATGCCTTGCCTCTTCTAAATGCAGAAGGATGTATGCAAGAACCCTACAGGTCAGAGAAGTACGTCACGACTGGTTCGTGATTGTTAGGACTCCATAATAAGAGTCTTTCTTTCAAATCAGATCTGTCTCGATTGCTTTCCTGGACATAGTGGTATACCCGGTTGCGAAATGACGGATGCTCGCTAAGTACGACTTGGTGGTTGGTCCTAATTTTTCAATCTACGACCTCTATGGACTTATAGGAATATGGGCCAAAGAAAAGGAACAGCAGAGTAGGGAGAATAGATCAGATAATCGTGTGTCTAGAACTTTTTGTGGTTCGACAGACGATAGCAGAACTGTTTTTGCTGTTTGGCTGCGTCACTTTTTGATGACGACATTGTTGGCGGTGTCATATTTGATGGCGGAAGAACACCTTTTTAACTCATCAAATTACGAGGCAGTTTGCTATTAATGGCTGTCAAACGCCACAAACGAGTTTAAAACAATCTGAGACTTAAGAGATGTGATTAGCAGACCCCACAAAAACCGGGAATTGTAGACTTAAACAACATTTGTTGAGAATAGAATTCAACTCAAGCCTATTATTTCGATCCAATGATTAAAAAAACCATTCACCGAAATACACGCTTGGAACTCGAGCTGTACTTATGCATTTCAGCCAGGGAGTTACCCTTACCGACATTGAACATCATATTTGTCAAGGCAACAGGATTATTTATAAAATATTTGAAGTTTCTTCTGTCTAGGAGAGAACTGCAGTCTTCTCTAAGTCTATATCGAGAGCAATGTAGATAAGCAGACCTGAACCCGTGTTTCAAGGCCTAGCTTAGACATTTCGAATCAGAGAAAAAAATATTTCTTTCGGAGACTCCCTTCTTAGTAGTGTTCTGGTAAAAGTTCCGAGAGTAAATAAAATTGCTACGAAAAGTTCCTTAAAGCTGTTGATTACAGTCGTCTTTAAACTGTATTAGCCAGTAATGGAAGGAATTAACACACACAACACGGAGGGTTTAGAAGCTAGGTTGTAATCCAGACTAAGAACCAATTAAGTAAGTAAGTAAGCATGTGGGACAGGGGACCCGCAACCCCCATATTGCTATGGGTTTTAGAAAAAAAAAACATTTTCATTCTTCAGCCTAGGTCTCCCTTCTCTGAGTTCCATACACTTAATCCAATATGTTTGTAATTTCTTTAAGTTTCAAAACAATAAACGGTCACTTGGTAGTAAATCCGAAAAAAAAAAAACTCAATTTTAATTATGAAATCTCTTCTAAACATTTGCTTAAAACATGTACAGTGCATGGCAGAATTATAGGGACGTGTTGAGAAATTCTTCACAAATATAACGAAGATTAGTAATAAAGGGCAAAGCCCTTTCTGTGTACTGGGAAGTTAAGTTGAGAAGGTTAGTATACACCGTTCAAGGAAAGGTAGAGAGAGGCATAGACTTTCTTCACGCGTGTATTTTCATGCATGAAAAACAAATAAAATTTAAAAAAACCCTCAAAAAAAAAAAATAAAATAAATACGAGCAACAGCTTCAATTAACACTTTAATTAATCAAAAAATTGCTCATCTGGCATCTCCTTTTCCCTCCTTTTCAATTCTCTATTATGCAGCTAGGCAAACAGTGTTTAAGTGTAGTGTGACAGCCATAAAATCAACGAAAAAAACGTACAATTCGTGTATGAAAACAATAACAAGTTTATTAAGCTCTCATACTCATATTAACTGTGTGCGCATATAGTGTGCGTGTATGCGTGCGAGAGTATATTGCTGCCGTTATTTAAAATGTAAACAAATGTTCCTTTTCGTTTTTTTTTTTTTTTTTGGTTTCGTATTTGCATTGTTATGTGAGTGTGTTATGCCAAAAGCACGAAATTTCGGTGATGATGTTGTTGTTTTTGCCTTTGTGCAATAAATTCCATGTGATTACTCTTTTCCCTTCTCTCAAAGTAAGTCTTTTCAAAGCCTTTTCTTTCTATTTAGTTGCACTTGTTCTGTGTTATTTCTGTTGAGAGTGTGTGTGTATTGTTTTTTCTCATCACTATTGTCCGTATGTATGTGTACGTGTTTAGTAATGTTACACAGTATTTGTTCGTGTCGACAGCTTAGTTTTTGATGTGTAAAGTTGACAACTTTTTCTAGCATATTTTTTTTCTTTTTTTCTCTGTTTCTCTTTCTCCCTCTCTCTTTTTTTTTTAATTTATGAAAATGACAAACGCAACATGGCGTGCAAATTAAAAATTATGTTAAGTTAAGCAGCACGCATACATACGCTCACATAAATTTTAATGTGAAACGTATGTACTTACAATAGAATACTTAGGAAAATTAAAAATTAAGAAAATAAAACCGAGACAAGAAGGCATTAGAGTGATAAAAACGTAAAAAAAAACAGTTTTTAGTGAAGAGTCCATTAACAAAAAAGCAAGTTAAATAATTAATTGGTGGTCTACTGATCCATAAAAATGAATTAAAAAAATAAAAAAAAAAAAAAATTAAATACTTGGAAAACATTAGATAGTAGACGACTTCCTCTCACTAGGACTCAAGCAAAAAGTCTGAGAATAAATAAAAACATCATGAAAATATCCTCACATCTCTCGTTCAGAGAAACGATAATGCACACAACATAGGTGGTGTAAGAAGCTAGGTAGTAAACCTGACTAAAGGGTTGTAATGACCAATTATTTTTTTGTTTTGTTTTTGTTTTAACAAAATTTTCCAAATTTCCTTTATTACCAATAGAAAATTCTTTTGCATGCCATGCCTTGTAAGTTCTGTATACGTTTTGTTATTGTTTTCTTTAAGAAATTCTGTGTTTAACAGATAAAAACAATAACAAAGTGTTTGCAAGAGCAAAAGAATTTTTTTTTTCGGTTAATGAAAGAGAAATATTTTTCATAATTCGTTATTGAGTGTTGCCATTTGGCGTTAAAATTGTTTACGTTTGTCAGCAAAAAATATTACAAATAATTGTGGTAATTGGGGTAGTGATAGGAAAATAAAGAAAATCTTTTTATTGAAAAGGAAAATTTGTTCAAATAGAGAAACCACACTTAGAGAACAAATTTATAGGCTTTTAACATAAAACTGTTATTTTCCCATGCAATAACACCAGATGGCATTGTTTTTATCTCTAACACTCATGCGGAAGAACTGTTAAACAAGTAACACACTGAGATACGATTATTTTAAAATCTATTGCCTAACACACGGGGCTATCAGTTACTGTATAACATTTTAACATTTTGACATGAAAGTAATATCTTAAGCACTTTTAGGCGCACTTTTAGGCGTAAACTTTTTTAGTAGAGGATCATTGATACAAGCCGTTAATATTTGAATTATAAAAGAAAATAATTTTTCATATACAATATATTTTACCTGCATTATATTTAAGAGAATAAGACTTTATG
>QOCX01000150.1:235287-286954 GCA_005959815.1 Sarcophaga bullata
ACCTGGAAATAAACAGAAAAAAAATTTGTTAAATTAAAAAAAGTTATAAAATATTATATAAATTATAATAAAATCATAATAAATAATTAAACATAATAAATATTTAAAGTTTTCCTCATTTTTCATGGAGTAATGGTGAAAAATGGAAAGAAAATTGAATCTTAACTGTAAAAAACACATCTCAACATATATTGGAATTCAACAGTCGCAAGTACGTTGTCTGATTTAACGATTCCTAACAATGTGGTTTATTAGGATCTTAAAAATAGAAGAATTAGACTTTTTATTATTGGCGTGCTTAAGTACTACGATCCTATAAGGTATTCTCATAATATCTCCTCCTAGTTTATTGACTTGACAAATTTCAGGATCCTGCTCGGTGTCAAGATTATCACTGCCTGGTATCTGATATTCACCGGGTGTTTTCTTTTGGTATGTATTAATATCTCACAGATTCTGTTCCAATGATTCATTCTCATCGCCATATAGTCAGACTTGAAACAACCTCCAATCTGTATAAGTAAACCTATGTCGTGTGTCAAAAGACCGGCTATTCTTGAATAGCCTGATGCATGAACAAGGTGCCCCCTTTTTTGTGGTTTCCCAATAAAAGTCAGTTAGAACTTTACATACATAATTGACCATTACAACCCTTTAGTCTGGATTACGTCCTAGCTTCTCACACCACTTATGTTGTGTGTGTTAATTTTATACATGAGTGGTGGGAGGGACCTACAGTTTAAAGTCGACTCCGAACGACAGATTTTTGAGAAACTTTTCATGGCAATTTTTATTTACTCTCAGAGTTTTTGCCAGAAATCTGCTGAGAGGAAATCGCCGAAGAAATATTTTTTTTCATATATCATTTTTGATGTCTGACCGGGGATTTGAACCCTGTGGCCTTTCGTCTAATAAGCCAATACACTACTTACTAGACTACGGGGACTTCAATTAGAACTTTATTTTTAATTTATAAAACCAAAATATTTATGTACCAGCCGTTAGGTATTGTAGCGCCAATATGGAGGGTAAGTGGTTTCCACTCTTTACGAATTGAATGCCTGTAAATTCGGAGAAATCTCATGGCTTTCACCACTGAGCCAATCCGGATTGTTTAGCAAATGATCAATTTTACTTTTTTATTAAACATAGTCAAGTCTTTTATAACCTGGGTCTAACCATGGGTCTAATTCCAAAACAATGAACAACTTTTATTTAAATTATTGAGTAATTGGAATTTGAAAAAGATATTGTGAACCACCCTAATGTTTAATTTACATTAAATAGTCTTTTTTTATTATATTTTGTAGAACAATTTTTTTTGTTTCATAAAATGGCATAAAAACCTCTTGACATTGGTGTTGATTAAATGCAGAAAAATAATTAATTTTTAAAATATTTTTTTTTGTAAATGAATGAAGCGATTTTGCAGGATCTTTCTTCTATAGAGAGATACGGTATAAATAGCGAAAAGCTAATGTTAATTCACGCCGGCGCGTACAACCGGTGGAATTCACGAAGAAAAACACAAAACTTTACACGATGCCATTGTATTGCTGCAAAGCAGCTATCGTCCTATAGAGCGAAAAGCATTTAGCGCAGCCGCCAGTAGACGACAACCATGAATTTAAGCGCCGGCGTGAACGTGTTATATGAGCTCCAGCTCACTTCCAGATAACTAGTGTAACGCCCAGCACATAATACGAGTTCTTCAAGTTGAGGTAGCAGTTTTTATGGGAAAAAGTTACATTGTAGCTCTGGATAAGAAAGTTTAACTTTGCACGAGTAAGATTGAAATTAGCACGGTTAAGCTAAGAACTGCGAAGGGCCACCATGGAGTAATCATCATCAATTGACAGTTTTATAGCCTTTAAGACGTAGAAGTAATAAATCTCGTTAAATAATAAAAAAAGGAAATGCATTATAACGTCCACCATATAATAAGATAATTCTCAAGTTGAGATAGCAATTCTCTTCGGGAAAAAGTTACACTGTATCTCTACTAAGAGCGGAGGCACTTCGGGATAGTTGGAAAGAGAGAAACGTAATAAAAAGTCCCACCATAATACGAGTTGTTCAAGTTGAGGTAGCAGTTCTTAAGTGAGCCCTCCAGCTCACTTCCGGACAGCTGGAGAGGGAAACGTAGTGTAACGTCTAGCACATAATACGAGTTCTTCAAGTTGAGGTTGCAGTTCTTAACACGTATTGAATTAAACAATCCTTGCCTTTATTTAAGGTTTGAAAATCATTGTAAAACTTGTTGTAATTCGTGTAAAATGTATGGATTTGTAAAGGGTTTTTCGAACCTTTTTTTATAATTGAATGACTGACTGACTGATTTATGGTGAGAATTAGAAATTTAAAGAGTTTTTAGGAAACCAGGCAAAATGCAACTTATGTACATACACACAGACAACCCTTAAGTCAGGATTACGACCTAGTTTCTCACACAACTTACATTGTGTGTGTTAATTTTATAAAGGAGTTGCAGAACCTACAGTTTAAAGTCAACTTCGAACGAGAGATTTTTAAAGAAATTTTTTCGCGGCAGCCTTTCATTTACTCTCAGAGTTTTTGCCAGAGATAAAGATAGAAAATCCTTAATACAACTCATCTAAGGTCCTCTCGAAAACAATTCAAGATATTTCCTAGTGTCAACTGTCATTGGAATGCCGAATTCTTATCGACAAAAATCACTTAGCAACTGGAGGTAGGGCAAGCATTGAATTTTCTTTCGGAAAATTAAGCAGAAAAATGTGTTCAGGCTTTCTAGGCTTTCCAAAGAAGCCACTGAAAATTCTTTGCAATTTTCCATGACTCTGTCCCAAAATTTAGCCTCAATTTGAATGATGGCATAGGTTATTTTAGTTTATGGCTCGTTCGCATACACACAGAGGCGTAAGAAAATCCTACAAATCGTACAATATCGGTGGACAGTTCACATTACCTCCACGTGAGAGGATCATGTATTTAAATCGCTCGTGTAGAATATGCAATGTAGTATGAGCTTTGGAGCACGTAGCGTTATCCAGTTGAAACCACATGTCGTTGCTGTTAATTCAAAATTTTGGTGAGTTCTGCAGAGGGGTATTAGACGCTCTTGGATATCATGTGGTTTGATGTCGTCGAAAATTCAATGTCTTTGTTTGCTTATCCAGAAATGGGCCCCGTTTCTGAAGATGATTTTTTTTAATGAAAATTAAAGTTTTAGAGCCACTTCAACAAACTTACACAGTGAAAATTCGATGTCTTTGTTTTTGTTGTACTTTTTTAATGAATATCGAAGTCAGTTTGCCAACTGCTTTAGAACATATTCAACGAACTCACACTGTTTTCTATGATCGTTCATGGCCATTTGGTGAAACAGATTGAATAAATGACAACTAATTTGACAAATATAGCTTCATTAAGATCGTCGTTATGAACTGTCAAAGTTCGCAAGTTCCCCGGTTCATGATTAACAAAACAAATCTAGAAATGGTCCTTATCCTTGATGATGACGTTTTTTAATGAAAATTAAAGACAGTTGTCAACTGCTTTAGAGCCCACGGTTGTGCATGGTGAATTGGTAAAACAGACTGAATAAGATGACAACTAATATGACAGATGTAGCTTCAGTAAGATGGCTGTACTATTATGAACTATCAAAGTCCCTGTAGTAGGAACAGATAGCAGCTGAATAAAGACAAAAATCTCAGTGTCATTACACATAACCGGCCTTTCAAAGTGCCTGAAGTAAATATACAGTCAAAGAAAAAAGTCTTCATACACCACTGTATGTAGATTTCCGATCATTTTTGTATTTTTGTTTTTATAATTTCTGCGTTCTATTTTCTCAAATTCGCTTCTTCTTCAAACATTCTTAATTGAAAACGCCTTTAACAACACTATAATATACAGAGGTGTATGTAGACTTTTTTCTTTGACTGTATATTTCGACTACAGATTCCCTTATAATTATAACTGAACTGATCTCTAAATATTACAACAAATATTTTCTTTAATTTTCCTACTGCAAAAAAAAAATTGTTTTTCTTTTCAAATTCTTTTTCGCCATTTAGCGGGTATTAAATTGAACACAGAATGTCTGTCGGTTTGTTTGGCAGTGGTTGCTGTCTATTCAGCTGGTTTTTTTTTCTATAAAGGAGGTACCCTTATCTCAGCTGAGAATGGAGCAATAGACGTGGTGCTCTTGAGAACCAACAATGAATTGCATTTTAACTGTTATTGTTGTAATTGCTTTAGTTGTTGCTGTTGTTTGTCATCTCAGTTACTCGCGTTCAGTTATTTAACACAAGAGATCTTGTATTCCATCATGAAGCAGTTTTTTTTTCTTTTTTTCTTATTTCTTTCTTTTCAATGCTTTTGTTGTTGTTGTTGTTGTTGCTTCTTTTTGTATTAAATTTCTTGTCACTTATTATGTGTTTTTATTGTGTGTGACTGTCATTTAATTTCTTTTCTTTTCATTTCGTATTTTTTTTTTCGTGTGTCTTTTTATGAATGCAATCACTAGTGATGACAATAAAAGCACAATTAAAATTGCATTCATTCACTTATAGACACACACACATACACACAGGCATATATGAGTTCAGTGTCAATTGTATGAAGAGAGAGAGAGAGAGAATGTGGTGGCATTGTTGTTTTGTTGCTTACATTGAGAATGTTAAGCTAAAGGACAGTGGAAACAACAGCTCTTTTGTTATAAGCACACGTAAAGAGAAAAGAGAGAGAGAGAGAGCGAAAGAGAGAGAGAGAGTGGAACTTAGAGAATGAATTTGAAGGAATTTAAGTGCAGAATTGTAAATAAACCCGTATTAAAATGGTATTCTTGTAGTGTCAGAGCAGGGATATTGCAAATGCGTAAATAAAAAATAAAAAAAAAGGAAAAGACGGAGCATAAATCATTGCCAGGCAATGAGTTTCTCTATTTTCTTGGCTTTGTAGAGACTATAAAATGAAATTAAAAATTTAATTTCTTCTTCGTAAAGGGCCATCTTTATAAAACGAACTGTGTAGGGAATATTTAAAAAGCCTTTAAAGAAATTTATCAGCAAATAAATAAGCCCAGCAGGGAATTAAAATCGTTAACCGAGATAAGAGAAAGGTGACTGAATTTTATTTCTTCTTTCTTTCTTATGTGGCCGGACAACTTTATAACTTAATGGTGCAATAATAGAATGGAAAAAGGGACAGACAATAAGGAGTTTTCAGGTTAAAAAGAAAACAACAATAACAACAATAAACAGGCCTACTGCACACACACACACATAGGGTCAAAGGTCACTTAGCATTATGCTCGTAATATCATTACAAGAGAAAAATCTTAAGTTTTAATGGCTGTTATTATTAGCAGACCATTGCTGGTCTTCTGTATGTGTGTTGGTTATTGTGTTTTCCTTACCTGATTCTGATCCTGATTTCGTTCCAGCCCCACCACAATAAAATTATTCGTGTAAAGACAAGGAAAAGTAATAAACTTCACATTTTCAAAAATGATAAAAGGAACAGAATTTCTATGCACAACAATAAAAAAATTTATGAAAATAAAAGGGAATCAAAAGGAAACAAAGAAGAAGGTAAAATGCATTCTGAATGCAGCACAAGAAGAACAAATTTCAACTGGCAAATGTATTCCATACGCGGTTATTGTGTTTACATTGCATACGTGGTAACGCTTTGCATACGACTACACGAGAGAGAGATGTTTGGTAACACATCATTGTGTAGTCGTAGAAAGTATTTTGTTGTTCTTCAAATCATCTCGACCTCGATACTCACTATTTCCCTCAATAAGGAAAAACGCGAGTTTTATCCGCTTTTTGAATGGGAAAAGTGGGAAATAATTTCATAAATAATTTCCATCGTACGAAAGCACTTGCCTTACAAATTAAATTAACCGAGTGCGTGCGTACATTGAAGTGTCTTTGCAGTCTTTTTCTCCTTCAAAGATTACAATCGTAATCGCATTTAATTACTTCTGTTGCCTGTTGTTTTATTTCTGTAAAAAGAACAATTTCAGACAAACGATCATTCGTATGAAAATGACTCATAATCTAAGCATTTGTCACCCCATATAGTGAGGTTATGTACCCTTACAGAAATTAAAGAATAGAACATGTGATCAATTTGTTTTGAAGATGTTGTCAAATCAACACCTTATTGGTCATCCTTTCGACTTTAGGTTGGAGAGCGAAGTTTCATATAAGATTTACAGGGTGATCATTCCACCAAAAAAAAAAAACAAAGAAACTACAGCGTCCAGGGAAATTAAAATTACTAATCATGGGAACCAGACCTATTGTACTAACTTAATTGGCCATTACAACCATTTAGTCAGGATTACAACCTATATTCTCACGTCATCCAAACGACAGATTTGAGAAGCATTTCATGGCCGAATATCACCTACTGATATTCAAATCAAGCTTAAAAGTGAAATGTTTTCCTTAATGCCATAGTCATATTCGGTTTACTGCACGGACTACACACTGGAAAGCTTCTTAGCTTTGTGGAAATAACTCTCTATGCTTCTAAAGGCATTGAGGAGTCGATCTCGCTATAGGAAAATAGATTGGCAGAATGCTGAAGAGTGCTGAAGCCAAAAACTTTGGTTCCTTGAACAACTGCTCCATGAAAATCAATGTCAGTCTTGTAAACACAATTGGTGAACTGATGAGGAAAGCCCCTAGACGCAATATGGGAATAATGCAAGAGAAAGGAATTGTAAATCGATTCCATGAAGGTAATCACTGCAAAGTGAACTAAGTAAAGGGTGACAATAGCAACCAATTGTGAGCATAAAAGGTAGCCTAGTAGATAGTGTGTTGGCTTATTAGACGTGAGGGCAGGGTGCAAACCGCTGGTTAGACATCTCCAACAAGCTGAAATATGGAAAAATATTTCTTCGGCAACTGCCTCCCAGCAGAGTCTTCTGACAAAAAGTCTGAGAGAAAGTAAAACTGCTAAGAAAAGTTTCTCAAAAATTTGTAGTTTGAAGCCTACTTTAAACTATAGGTCCCTCCGCTTATGTAAAAAATTAATACAAACAACATAAGTGGTATGAGAAACTAGGTCTTAAACCTGGCGGAAGGATGTTGTAATGACCAAACATCCATGTACGTTTGTATGTTTTTGAATTTCTTCACTTGGGAGTCACCCCTAATGCCTATAATACAAAAGACTGCAAGAAGTCTAGAAGTTGCCAAAGCTTAGTAGGTAGTGTGTTGGTGCATTAGAAAGTGGTTAAAGGCCCCTTGCTGATTTTGAAAGACCCAAATGCTAAAGCAAACAAAGCCATAAGATGCTGCTATTCCATCTTAAGGGATAGCACTGTACAAGAGTATAGAGGCTCAACTGAATTTAACACTGCTTTACGTGGCAATGTAAGAGAAGAAACTTAAGGAAGGAAAAACTAAACAAAACAAAAAACTGTGTTAATTTGTTAAAAAGAAAGAAGAACAATAAATGTTTAAGAACAATTGAATGCATTTTGTAAATGGCTTGTGCTGCTACACTCATACCCATTGTATGCCATCTATGATGACGATCAATAGCGCAACACTATCGTCATCATCATTACCATACTTTTAGACTCCCATATGGCATTATTGAATTGTTTTTTTTTCTTTTTTTTTTCTTTTTAACCATACATATTTTATAAGCCACAGAGAAATAGAGAAGAATAGAAAAAAAAAACTAAAAACCAAACCAATGACACCGGAAACTCGTGACTGGAATTTTTTTCTTTTTTTTTTGACCAACGAAAACAACACAATACTCTACTGAAGCAAGAAGAGTTGATTAAAAATAGGCACAAACAGTATTTGATGGGTAAGTAGCAGTAGTAAGTAGTAGTAGAAGTGGGTAAAGCATAGGAAAACTAACATAAAGTGTAAATTTCTTTTTTGATAATTTAATTAAAAATAGTGGAAAATTATTGTCTGCATATGAAATTAATATCATCGTTATGGGAGGAAGGGAAAGGAAAGGAAACAAAGGAAAACCACAATGAATAGAAGAAATTCAATAAAAAAAAATGAAAAACCACTGTTTTTACTGTGCAGCAGCAAAAACAACACAGAGAAATACTGTTGCCTGTGCAGTTACACCAAACCAAAGATGTTGTTTCAACAGAAATTTCTTTCTCCAAACGGTTCTTAGAATTATAAGAAGCAGAGAGAAGTAACAAAGAAAACTACTGTCAATATCCGGTAATAACTTTCGAAAAACAAAACCAAAAATTTCTTTCAATATCATGAACGCAACACACTTCATTTATTGAAATTATTCGAAAAATTTAATTTCATAACCTCACTTTTCTCTCACATTTTCTCTCTACAAAAACTCTGTCTTAATCTGTAGTTTTAAATTATTTTCCATTTTTTTCTTCTTTTGCTTTTAAATTGATTTTTTTTATTATCACATTAGCTGAGGGATTAACGTCACTTTCATTTGGTGAAAATCTACCGTTATTTCATGCTTGACCTACGCCAAATTGTCAAATCCCAAACAGCCAGCAGTAACATGTTAAAACACGCTAAAATGTTGCCATTAGTTTTTGTTGTTGTTGTTGTCTTTTAATATTTTTACGCACACTTGAGCGCAATTGTTGTGCTATTGACTAGAAAGCATTTTTTTACACAGTAATGGCGTGTCAAAATATTTTCAAAACAAATCGCATAAAAAAAAACAAAATTTTTTTTTCTATTTTTCCAACAACAACAACATTAACAAATATGTAATTCAGCTAAGTATTTAATACTCTTGAATGCTTTAAACTTTAATTTAGCTACAATTTCATAAATTCAGCTAAGGATTTATGCTTTAAATTGCAATTCAGCTAGAATATTATTCAATCACCTAAGGATTTATGATGTACAAAGATATAAAATGCAATTCAGCTACAGTTTATGGAATTCAGCTAAAGCTGAAACAGTGTATTTGCTTGTACTAGCAATTTAGATAAAATTGTATGTATTCAGCAAAGAATCTTGCCAACTGAAGTAGTATTTTTCAAGCTTTTTATAGGAAACATAATGGATTTCTTTCAACTACACCTACATTATCATAAAACTGTGATGATATTGATTATCAAGTCTAGAGACACAATTTTTATTGTGTGTTTTTTTAATACTAATCAGCTAAGGATTTAATACGTTAAAATGCTTTCAACTGCAATTCAGCTATAGTTTATGTAATTCAGCTAAGTATTTAATACTCTTGAATGCTTTAAACTTTAATTTAGCTACAATTTCATAATTCAGCTAAGGATTTAATAGTTAAATGCTTTCAACTTGCAATTAGCTATAGTTTAATTAATTCAGCTAAGGATTTACCATGCACAAATGATTTAAGCTGCAAATTAGCTAAAATTGTATTAACTTAGTAATGGATTTAGCAGTTTAAGTAATAAAACTGCAATTCAGCTGGCATTTTATTAATTCAGCTAAGGATCTAATATGTTGAAATGCTTTAAACTTTAATTCAGCTACAATTTAATTAATTCAGCTGAAGTTTTACCATGCACAAAGGCTTTGAAGTGTCATTCAGGAGGAATTTTATTAAGTCAGTAACGGATTTAACATAAAACTGCAATTCAGTTAAATTTTTATTAATTCAGCTAAGGATCTAATATGTTGAAATGCTTTAAACTTTATTTCAGCTACAATTTCATAAATTCAGTTGAGGTTTTACCATTCACAAAGGCTTTAAACTGTAATTCAGCTGAAATTTTACCGTAACATAATTCCAGCCTGAAATTTTACTTCAATCTAAGTAAGGATTTAATACGTTAAAATGCTTTCAACTGCAATTCAGTATAGTTATGTAATTCAGCTAATTTTAATACTCTTGAATGCTTTAAACTTTAATTCAGCTACAATTATAAATTCCAGCTAAGGATTTATGCTTAAATCTGCAATTAAGCTAGAATATTATTCAATCACCTAAGGATTTATGGTGTATAATGATTTAAAATCGAATTCAGCTACGTAGTTTGATCGGAATTCAGCTGATAGATTGTATACAGTGTGTAGTTGCTTTTACCAGAAATTTAAGCTGAAATTTTGGGAAATTCATCAAAGAATCTTGCAATTTGTAATATGCTTTAAACTCATTCAGGCCAACTGAAAATAGTATTTTTTAAGCTTATTTATAGTGAAACATAATGGGATTTATTCTCTACTACATCTACAGTTATCATATTAAAAACTGTGACTGATATCGATTCATCAAGTTGAGGACACAATTTCTTATGTGTATTTTTTTTTCTTCAATATTTTTTTACTTTCTATTTTTCCAACAAACAACGTTAACAAATAAGTGTTAAGAACAAATTGAATGGCATTTGTTAATGGCTTCTGGCTGCTACATCAGTACCCATTGTATGCCATATCGAATGGACGATCAATTAGCGCAACACATATCAGTCATACTATTACCATACTTTTAGACTCCCATATGGCTTATGAATGGTTGGTGATTTTTTTTTTTTTTTTTTTTTTTTTTTCTTTTTACCATACATTATTTTGTTAAGCCACAGAGACAATTAGGAGAAGACAAAGAACAAAAACAAAAACTAAAAAACAAAGCCAATGACACTCGAAACAGGTGACTGGAATTTTTTTCTTTTTTTTTTTTTTTTTTTTGACCAACGAAAAACAACACAATAGCTATGACTGGAAGCAAAAAGAGTGATTAAAAGCATAGCAAAACAGTATTTGATGGGTAAGTCAGCAGCGTTAGTAAGTAGTAGAGAGTGGGCAAAGCATAGAAAAACTAACACTAAGTTAGGTGAATTTCTTTTTTTGATAATTTAATTAAAAATCAGTAGAAAATTGTTGTTTGCTATGAATTAAATATCATCGTTATGGGAGGAAGGGAAAGGAAAGGAAACAAAGAACTCACAGGAATAGAAGGAAATTCAATAAAAAAGAATGCATAAACACTGTTTACGGTTAGTTGTTTACTGGCAGCAGCAAGAACCATTTACAAAATGCATTCAATTGTTCTTAAACATTTATTTGTTAACGTTGTTGTTGTTGGAAAAATAGAAAAAAAAATATTAAAAAAAAAACACAATAAAAATTGTGTTAGACTTGATAATCGATATCATCACAGTTTAATATGATAATGTAGATGTAGTAGAAATAAATCCATTATGTTTCCTATAAAAAAGCTTAAAAAATACTATTTCAGTTGGCTGAATTGAGTTTAAAGCATTTACAAATGCAAGATTCTTTGATGATTTCCAAAATTTCAGCTAAAAATTTGGTTAAAAGCAACTACACACTTGTAAATCTATAGCTGAATTCCATAAACTATAGCTGAATTGCATTTTAAATCATTATACACATAAATCCTTAGGTGATTGAATAATATTCTAGCTTAATTGCAATTTAAGATAAATCCTTAGCTGAATTTATGAAATTGTAGCTGAATTAAGTTTAAAGCATTCAAGAGTATTAAATACTTAGCTGAATTACATAAACTATAGCTGAATTGCAGTTGAAGCATTTTAAAGTATTAAACTCTAGCTGAATTAGTAAAATTTCAGCTGAATTACAGTTTAAAGCCTTTGTGAATGGTAGAACCTCAACTGAATTTATGAAATTGTAGCTGAAATAAAGTTTAAAGCATTTCAACATATTAGATCCTTAGCTGAATTACTAAAAATTTAGCTGAATTGCAGTTTAATGCTAAATCCGTTACAGACTTAATAAAATCTCCTTGAAGACAGTTTAAAGCATTTGTGCATGGTAAAACCTCAGCTGAATTAATGAATTGTAGTTGAAATAAAGTTTAAAGCATTTCAACGTATTAGATCCTTAGCTGAATTAATAAAATGCTAGCTGAATTGCAGTTTTATTACTAAACTGCTAAATCCATTACTAAGTTAATACAATTTTGCTAATTTGCGATTAATTATTTGTGCAGGGTAAATCCTTAGCTAAATTAATTAAATTATTGCTGAATCTCAATTTATAGCATTTTAACGAATTAAACCGGTAGCTGAATTAATGAAATTCCAGCTAAATTGCAATTTAATTACTAATAAATGCTAAATTAGCTACTGATTTAATACCATTCCAGCTGAATTCAATTTAAAGTATTTATACATGGAAAGTCTTTTTTGCTGAATTTATAAACACCAGTTCAGTTACACTTTTAAGGCATTTTACGTATTAAATCTAGATGTAGATTGATTATTTGGCTCTCCATTCCTTGTTAGCTCAAAGGAGTTATCATTCATTGATTCAGAACTAGGTCCTTTGGCTTTCTAGTTCCTGCCAGCTTAACGGAGACATCATTCATTGATTCATAGAAAAACGGTGGAATTCGGTTAGTACAGAGACTGCCGTTACCTGCGGTGTTGCAATGGATCGTTACGTTCTTAGTATCAACTTGACCTAGCCTAATCACAGGACGCTATTTGTGCTCAATTGAGCTTTGTTTGCAATAAAGTTGCCAATTCTTATTTTGTAGGTCTTACACGAGAAGGGAATGGTATTCTATCAGAACAAAATCTAACTGAGTTAAGGCAAGTCTTCCTTAACTCAGTTAGATTTTGTTCTGATAGAATCCATTCCCTTCTTCGTGTAAGACCTACAAAATAAGGAATTGAGACTTTATTGCAAACAAAGCTCAATTGAGCACATATAGCATCCTGTGGTTAGGCTAGCTTAAGTTGATACTAAAATACGTAACGATCCATTGTAACACCGCAGGTAACAGCAGTCGCTGTACTAAAAGAAGTCCACCATTTTTCTATGAAGTTGGTCAGCATCGGGGCTGAGAATGAAAATTCTTGTTATCCTTGTTATTAATGGATGATGTGTTGTTAAGCTGGCAAGGTCTGGAAAGCCAAAGAACCTAATTCTGAATCAATGGCTGATAACTCCGTTAAGTTAACAAGAAGTGCAGAGCCAAATAACCTAAATCTACACCTTGTCAGAGATAAGCATTGAAAAAGAAAGTGGATAACAGTTTCATTCTCTTCAATCGACCCGCAACCTCGGCAAAAATCGTTTGATGGGAGCTACAGTATTTCCGCGTGTTTTTCCATGAAGTCCTTTGGTAATATCACATGAAGCAATGCCCTAGAGATAACTGGCAAGTTTGATTAACTGGCCTAGAAAATTGGAGTCAAGGCTTTGAATTTAGAGCATGGGCCCTCAAGAATCAAACTGAAAACTGGCGTAAAAGTCTAATGAATTTGCGATGATCGATACGATACCAAATAACGGTAACTCGTGAGGCTATGAAGAAAAGCTGAGCCAGATAAGGAAAATCTGAGACGAATCCGAGACCACACATCTGCAATTCTTTACAATTTTATAATTCACTAAATAGCAGTAAAGATCCCGCAAATTACTCAACATCTAATAAGCAGAGTGTTACCCTCTTTTCCTCTACTATTCTCACGAAAATGTTGTTGTCTGAGTGCCTGTGTGTGCGAGTGGCTATGTGAGAGAGGAGCATGGTTAAAAGAGAACAAAAATAAACAGGAATGATCTCTTTAGTATTAAAAAATAAAAATGATTAAGGCCTGTCTTTTGAGAAGCAACTACTAAGGGATGTGGTGGTAGCCCATTTAAAAATGTTGGAAATTTTAATTTGAAGGGTGCATTGCTTTTAAAGGATTTTTTGTGTTAGTAAAAGAAATGCAAATTTTTTGTAACTCCTTATCGATAAAAACAAAAGAAAATGCATTTAAATTAAGAAGACAGGCTGAAAAAGGGTTGTATAGTTTAGCTGTAATGGGAAATCTTATTAAGAAAGGCTTGAGAACAAAAAAGGAAAGGATTTTCGTTCAAAAATTTGATTTCCTTATTAAATCATTATCTTCTGATATAATGATTATGATTTATTTAAAGGGGAAAGAAGCAAGGAGCAGCAAGAAGATATACCATCTGCCATGTTTTTTAATAAAAATTTAATTTATTTTGTAATTTTCTTAGCATTTTTATAAGCCACTACATTAAGCCATCAATCCAACAATCCATTCATCCATCCATTAACGTTTTTCTGTGTGCTTTGAATTAAATGCCATGAAAAGATTGATGAATTTTTTCTTCTTCATTTTTTTTGCTTTAAAGCTTGTCTTGTAATATTTTTTTAATTTTTAAAAAATTTATTAAGAAAATATTATTAAACAAGAGTGAAAACTAACACGCATTTGCCACACATAATAAATCACTGTAGTTTCATTAGGTTAAAAAACGTTTAATTGCCTACCAAAAAGAAAACGCTAAATAGACCGTATTAAACACCAATAGAGTTGCCAGATTAGGCGAACTATTTGCTTTAGCCTTTCACAATTTTACGAAATTGCTGTACATCAATGGTTGCTAAGGCCTATCTTGGTGGCGGAAGAAAAAAAAACTAGTTAAGGCAGACGACAGCAAGGGAGAGTGAAACCGTTAGACCAAATGTCACCTAACTTCACCTACAATTCCGTGAACCTGAAACTCCACATATCTCACGGGCGCGCAACAATTTGGTATTGCTACGTACAGCGGTGATGTTTCCGGCTGATTATGAACTTGATCGACATGGTGGTCGATAGTTCACAGAACCAGGGATTCGGGATTTTTCCATCAAATTGTCAAAAAATCTTCGAAGCTCAAGGTACATTGCCTTCAGATTCTCTTCCACAATTTCACGTACAGCAGTGGTGTTTTCGATAGATTTTGCGTTCGCCGACTGTTGCTCCGATCGGTTACTGCACAACGGGATTCGAATTTATGTACCAAGATTGCAAGTCTTTTTTGTAGAGAAGAGAACAACCGATAAAACAATTATTATTTGCATGTGTTATTGCGTTCATGGTGATTTGGTGACTTGGCTAGACAGACGGACTAAATGACCAACTAACTTGACTCAACTGTCAAAGTTCGGAGGCCGCTGTTTAACGATCGAATACAATAAGCGCTTATTTTTCTGCATTTTTGAGTTGTAACAAGCTCCCTAACTGGTGTAAGAGTTTTGAACATAATCAGAAGACAAGTCGATGGCAATTTAATAACAAAAATGACATTAAAGACCTAATTATGCATAGAATGGATAGTAAACATTTCTGTTTTAAAATGAACGAAATGGCAACACTTTATTGACAGCGAGAAGTAAATAATATGCCATTCGACCAGATCCTGACTGTATACAATGGCAGCCGAATTTCAAAATTTCTGTGTCCAGCAGTAAATAGCAGGAAAACCAGGGAGCTTCAGGTATTCTAATGGGACACTGTGCTATTGGCATTTTCGCTGATAAGCTCGGTCTGTCCGAACAGGATTACTGCAGAAACTGCCAAGATGTAGAGAAAACGGGTGGGAGAGCCCTGTATAGGACGTCATCGGTTTTTGGTGACTGAACGTTTGAAGGTCATGGTAGCACTTCCGAAGCACGGGGTGGTGGTTCAAACTCACCACCAGCGGATCTTGACAAGGGGGCTTACCTCACACTGGGTGAACATGCTTGTGATCGGCAAACTACCCGCTAACCTAATCTAATCTGACGCTGCTCTTCGAGATGAGCTTAGTGACGTTGGAAAAGCTGATGAAAGCAGAAGAAATCTCTTTTGTGGCAATTACCCATACGATAAAGAGGCTTTCGATTGTATCAAGTTAAACAAATGCCATAAAATTTAGGAATTCAAATAAAAATTTTTACAAAAAAAATTCATTTTGAACACGAAATTAGCTTGATCATGTGTTTGTTTTATCTTCCAGTCTACAAATCTTGCATAAATTTATTCCAAAAAAAAAAACCATGGCAATTTTAAAACCATAACAAAAGTATTTTGTTCTGACGTTCAAAAGCATGAAAAAAAGAAAACAAAGAGGGTGTTTTAGTGTATAAAAAAAGGGGTGTTTTGAAAAAAGCTTTTTTTTATCGCCTGGTTAACTCCTATTTTTTTCTACGCACGTTTTTAATCTTTTTGTCTAATCACAACGATGACAGATAATTTGCAAAAATCCAAAATGCTATTGTAATACGTTAACAAAGGAAAGAATGCACGCAACAATATTGTAATAAAAAGAGTTATGGAGATTCTAAATGGCCTGCTGATACCCTATACTGTCCAGTATTTGATTTAAAAGTTGAAACATTTTTCAAATGATTTTTAAGCAGATGATGCAGTAAAGCATTCAAAGCAATTACCAAGAATTTTATTAAAAAAGAACGAAAGCTGTTACCAAAAAAAAGTGGTTACTTTTGCAATAATTTCAGGCACAAAAAATATAGTTCAGCACACACTTACGAATGACATGCGTCACCAGTTCGAAAGAAATTAAAAAAAAAAAAAAATAAAAATGTAAGGCAACTGCATTAAAAAGAAGAAAAAGGAATTAAAGCACAGGCTGAAGGCAGTCATTATTAAAGGCAAGTAGTGTGGTCAGAAGTTAGTCACCCGTATGGTTTTAACAGCTGCCTGTACTCATGCCTAATTAAGTTCAGCTGGCAGAAGGTCCTTGTTTTACCATAAAATAAACCAGAAATTTACATAAAATGAATATTTTTATAAAACAAACATGTATTGTTTGTAATATTTAACAAATTTTGTTATTCTCCTTTCAAAATGGCTTTTTTAAATTACATTAGCTATGCTTGACAGCAGATTTTTATATTTAAAAAAAAAAAAGAAATAATTTAAAGGAAAATTATTGGAAAAATATATTCTAGTAGCTCTTGTACACAGCAAGGGGTCTTAAAAAGGTAAAATTGTTATCAATTTAGAGAAAGAAAATTCCTTTTACAAGGGTTCATATGGAAAAACTACTTAAAATTGTAAAACTGTGCGTAAAAAATTTACTTCTTCAAGTACATGTTGTTACACTAGAAATCCACACAATGGCAATACTTTTCCTTTGAACAGTTAAACATAATAAACCACTTTAACTCATTAAACAAACACTTCAAAAGACAACAACAAATATTGCACTGTTATTGATACTCATACTGATACTGTTATTCTGCTATACTACTCGCACAAGTAAATTGTGGACAAGAAATCTGTACTGGACTCTTATATTACTAATCAGCTAAAAAAAAAAACACTTGCTCTGTTATTAATATTTGGTCTCCTACAACTTGTCCTTACTATTAAAATGTAAACAAATGTAAACATGTACTCATTAAGTCATGTACTCTACCATAACTAAACTAACAAAAGCTAAACAGAGCACCAAAACACAATTTGGTCTTCTACAATTCGCACAAGTAAAATGTAAAATGTAAACAAGTAATCTGTACTGGTCTCTTAAATTACTAAACTTCTAAACAGAGTAACAATAACACTGGCTCTGTTATTATTTTGGGTCTCCAACAACTCGCCCATATCAGTAAAATACAAAAAAAAACTCATTACGCTGTGACTCTACATTACTAAACTGCTAAAAGGGAGCAACAGAGTTCTGTTATAACTACATGCTCTCCTATAACACTTACAAGTAATTACTAATCTACTCTACATTACCGAACACTAAACATTCTGTTCTGCTATTAAAACCTGTTATACTATAACACTCTCTCCCACAAGTAAAATGTAAACAAAGAGCATACAGTTACGGTTGTGTACTCTACATTACAGAATATAAGTATGATGCTTTATTCTCTCATTATTAAATCCTTACTTTTTAATTATTTTACCAGTTTATTATCGTCAACAACATTCACTCATCTTTACTTATGCATATTTTTTGTTGTTGTTGTGTTTTAATCCTTTTATTATTGTTTTCAAGCTTTTGTTACCATTAGTTATTGAGTAGCACCATATTGTATGTAAAAGAAAAGGATAGACAGCCTGCGTTATTTTTTTTTTGTACCCAAAACAAACGTAATGCAGAGTAGAGTTCGGCCAGTGTTAACACAGCAGCTGTTTTTTTAATTTCTTCAACGCAAAACGGGGCAGTCTAACAATGACATTTTAATCCTTTTTTCGTTTTCTTTTCTTTTCTATTGTATTACATCGATACATTGGAATATCCTACAACGTAATTATTATTGTTGTTGTTTCTGTACATTTGATTTAATGCGTAAAACATGAAGAAGAATAATGAAAAAGAAAAAAAAAAAAGGATTTTATAATAAAAAAAAAAGAAAAAATTAATGCGCCAAAGGTAGTTTTCCTTTTTTTTTCTAATGAGTTTAGATAACAGCTGCTAGTGCTGGCTTTTAAAAGTGCCGCAACCAGTTAATGGTTGAAGATCTTTTACAAAATTTTTCAAAAGCATTTTTTATAGTCGGATGGGCACACCTTGAGATGGCAATTTTAAAACGCATTAAACGCTTCTTTAGCTTTTGGAAGAACAACGACACGGGGCGAACATATTTAAAGTTCTAAAATCACTTTCCTAGTGAATGTAGAGTATTTCGGTCTAACGGCCACACCAATAGGATGATCTCGGTGGCCCATTCACATCACTTTCACGTGAGATGGCTATGGCCTCTAGTCGTTCTTGTAAAATATGCAATGTAGCATGAGCTAAATGGTTACGCGTTACGCGTAGCGTTGTCCTATGAAAACCATATGCCGTTGGTGTTCAGATCATCCAAATTGAGACCAAAATAAATTGACAATTATCGACCCATAGTGCTTGCCATTAAAAGTAAGGGCCAGGACAAAGTCGTTCTCAAAGAAAAATTGACTAATGGAACAGCGAAGCCAAAATCTACACCATGTATCTCATGTGAATTGGTATCGCGCCAAATTCACGAACCCTTTTTTCTAGAAATGAGCCTCTTCTTTGGAAATGATATTTCTATGAAGGTTAGAATCAGTTGCTTGCAAAGCCTTTTCAGTGAATACCAATCGTTGTCTATGATAGGTTATCTTCCCCTCCTGGATCAGTTCAATTTTGGTATGGGTGCAGGTTCCAAACCATGGCGCAAAATATAGTCTGCGACAGGTCCAGTTCTTCTGAGTGATGCGAAATCGACTGCCTAGAATTCTCTTCCACTCTCTCACGTACAGCGGTGATGTTTTCGGCTGATTATGAACTTGATCGACGTGGTGGTCGATAGTTCACAGAACCAGGGGATTCGGGGATTTTTCCACCAAATTGAGAAAAGCCCTCTTGATAGCACGGTTATGGTAGTCGAGAAATATGCGAAGCGCACGGTACATTGCCTTCTTGTGAGTGATGCAAAATCGACTGCCTGGAATTCTCTGATCTTTGCAGTCCGTAGACGTATAAAAATTAGGTTGGTTATGGCGGTCGGGCCTAGAATATAGATCTCCAACCTTACTTGGATTCGAAAATATGATGTCAGTACTATACTCGCATCCGTAGTAAAGAAAACAAAAACTTAAAAGCAGTAGCCCTTTCGAAATCATTAGGATGATGCCACGGTAAATAAATTGAAATTTTCTAGGAAGACAACTTTTTAAGGCCTTATAATATCGAGTAGCTAAGCTTTATAGAGAAACATTTCTGGGAACATTTCCGGGTACAGAAAATGCTGCAAAGGGTTGACAATCACATCTTTCTCTACAACATTGGATATAAGCACCACTAATACAGTGATCAGTAATCGATCCAACTACAACTGTGAATCTCGTTAAAGCTAATGATCTCTTATGATCTCCTTGAGAGATATATGTTGTCTGCTAATCTGTACAGGAGTCCTGTAAATTCCAAACAAGGCAAATGCCGTAAAACGGATTACTTTTCTGTAATGATTTGTTTGTTGTTTTTATACACTCAGTAAGACACAGTCAGTCGATTGTCTCTGAATTTTTTTTTGTAAATGATTGGTTAAAAACAAATTTACAAATGAAGGTGATTTGAGCAACAGTAATAAGAACAACAACAACAGCAATAACAAGAAAATTTTAACCGAAAACCCTAAAAAAAAGCAGAGAATTTGTAACGTAATGTTAAACAAAAATTCAAACAACACACCACAGATGAAAAAATAAATTTTTTTTCATGGTAAAATTACACACTAGGCACACCATGTAAAAATTGGTTTTTAAATTCAATTGAAATTGGAAAAAAAGTCGAATAGAAATATTTGAAATATAAAACAAATACTGAAGAGAAAAATATGAACAAAGCAAAATTCGAAAAAAAAAATTGGTCACGATTTGTATTAAAAAATATAACAATAAAAACAACAACTACAACAACGAAACTAATGACTAAATAAGTAAACAAAAAAAAAATAGAAAAGAAACGAAGTTTAATTTTGTTTTTAATTAAGCCTAGACATGGTTAATAGAAGAAATAGGTCTCCACGCCATGCCACGCTATACATCTGATGCATGAATGTCTATATGTATGTATGTACGTAGTGGTAATGATTATAATTTGTTATTAAATTTTTAATAATTGTTTTGTTAACATTTATACAAAAATTTATTACGTTTTTAATAATGTTTTCTTTACAAGAAAAATAATTTTTTTTTCAATTTCAAAATCATTTTATAAATGGCAAGCAAAGCAAACTCTTATCTAATCTTTCATAAATTGATTGCAAAAAACAAAGTATGTACATGTGTCGGATAAAAGAATTAAAAAAAAACAACAACAAAAGAAAAATAAATATTTTTAAATATTTTATAAGCAATGAATGAATGAATGTTGAACGAAAAAATTAACGTAAAGTAAAGCACAAAATATTTCACAAATATTTCAAGTAAAAAACGAAAATATTTAATTTTCTTATCATTTTTTCATCGAATTTTATAAAAATTTTCTTTAATTTCCTTAAAAAGTCCTTAATTACCCATTTATCCATCTCTGGCTTATTATTTAGTAAAGGTTTAGTATTGTTCAGTACTCTCTCCCATGCTCACTCTCATAAATGACTTCACTCACAAACTAGTGCCTGATGAACCGTAAATTTTTAACGTTTATTTTTCTACATATTTTGGTAAAAAACTTAGTTGTCAGTGTTGCCATAATATTTTACTATATGCTGCAAAAGCCCTATTTGAAGTTGTTTGTTCTAAAATAAAGATTTTCTGCAAGATTTTTGAAGAAATTCTTTTATTTATTGACACTAAAAATAACAAAAATAATAAAATTATATGGACCTGAGCAACAGCAGGCATCAATTAAGCTTACGTATTTACATTTGTAAGCGTAAGTATCTTTTAAAAAAATTCTTGAGCTGGAGTATATCCTTTTGTAAACGAGTTTGAATACAGAAATTCAAAATATTATTAGCTCAAGTAAAGGGTTTTCCAATAGAGACTTCCTAACTTTGACAGTTGACAACGGTTATCTTGTTGACGCTATATTTGTCAAATTAGTTGTCACTTATTCAGACTGTTTTGCCAAATCACTATGGACGGATATAGCATTCAACAACACAAGCAAATATGTCAGAAAAAATAGTAGTCAGAAGGAGTAAGGTCTAGACTATCTGGCAGGTGGTTAAAAACTTTCCATTCACTGTTTTCCAAATAGTTTTTGATGGATGCTGCATTATGTGACCGAGTGTTGTCATGATGGAAAATTACATCCGTGGTTGGTTCATATTCAAGGCGTTTTTCGACGAATACACACTTAAAACGAATTAATTGTCGACTGTATAGGTCACTCGTGTTAGTCTGGCCCGGTTTTAGTAGCTTATAATAAATCGCATCTAGTTTGTCCCATCAGTTTGCATTACGTAGGTTTTACTTATTGCCCGCACTTCACATTTAATTATTTGGGCTTGATGTTGACGTAAATAATTTAATTTTCATCATGATATCAATCTCGGTATCTTTTGAAAGCGTTTAAAATTTATTTCAGACGTTAAAAATTTTTTTTAAACCTCTCTCAGCTTCAGTTCAGGTGGCATCTCAATTAATTCCTTGCCTTTGAATGAATTCTACTATTTTTAAACGCTTTGAAATGTCCGTTTAGGTCCCGCCTAATGATTGTTCAAGCTCATCAAACGTCTGACATGAATCTTGATTGAGTAGTGTGGCAAATAGATTGCTTTTTCAGTCCCAGAAGAATTCTTTCCACACTAAGTCTCGATACACAGTCTTTTTTTGTGATACAGCGAGCTGAACGTATAATTTCACAAGCAAACGTAAAATATTGGCTCAACAAAACTTGACGTTTTTTTTTTTTTGAAGTTTAAAAGATTTTCAATCGTGAAAAATGTTTGACAGCTCAGGTATTGTTATTTCAAATGACGTATACGACATTTGACAAGCAATACGTAAATATAACAACGTTTAAGCAATTGGTCAGTCATCTAACATAAATGGCTGGGATTTAAGTTTTCCTACCAATATTTACTAGGTTTGTGTTTAATTTTCATATGAAAAAAGAATAAATTTTATATTTCCATGTGTATTACATTAAATATGTACAAAAATTGTTATTAAAAATGCTTTAATTGCAGATTTTAAAGGCTTTTACCAGAAAGAACCGTGTGTAAACTTGCAGGTTTCATGAATAAAATTTCTGGCAACACTGCTTTCTATACTGTTTACTTGAAGAACTCTTAAGAGAATACAAGAAAAAAAAATTGAAAACATTTCAACAATTGTAACAGAAACTTTAAACAAAAACAAAGTTATGTGAACATACAACAACACATCGATGAATGAAATCCCAAAACAAATCATGCCAACAAACAAAAGCAGATTTTCAACTCCTAAAAATCCTCAATTACTCTCTTCCCTCTCTCTCTCTCTCTCTCTCTCTATTTCGTATACATTCTTTATAGTTCGCGTGTATTTTATTGTTCTTTTTTTGTTTTTCTGAGGTAATCAATCATTTTATTTGTTATTCACTCCAAAACACTGGAGAGTATTCTTAAAACACTATGTATGCATGAATGTATACGTAAATAAAGTAATGCTTTGCTTAAAAATAAAACCAACAACAACAATATAACAGTGTGTACAGAGCATGCATTGATTCTGTTACTGCATGCCTTCTTTTCAGAAACAAGAACAAGAACGAGAACAGAAACAAATTAACAAAGAATTTGTAACCAAATTATGATCAAAAATTGAAAAACTAAAGAAAAATGTTTTCTTTTTAAAGAAAATGATAAAAAAAAGTATTATGGCTACCTAGTATAAGAAATTAAAAAAACAAAACAAAACTAAAAAAGATAAAATAATTCTTATGGAAATTTGTTAACAAACAAATGTAAACAAATAAAAAAATTGTAGGAGAGTAAGGGAGAGAGAATGTGCAAAGATGACAAATAGAGTGAAGCTGAAATCTAAAAAACAAGAAAATAAATGTCGGTTAATGACAAATATGACAAGAATTAATGATTTAAAGGTCAAGTGTTGCCATTGACTGATTTTTTTTTTAAGACTTAGCAACCAACAGCTGGAGAAATTTTAATTTTTCCCTTGGTTTTCATTAAAAAAATAATTAAATTAATACGAAAAAAATAAAAGAAATTCCACAATTTTTTAAATACTTAAATTATTAAAAAAAAAAAAGAAAAAAAAAAGATAAAAGTATGTATGTTCCTTACCCGAATGATGTCCTGCATCATCATCGTCCTCATCATGTTCACCGCCACCACCAACACCATGTTGCTGATAATGCTGATGGTTTTTATCCGTAGGACTACAGCTACAGCTACTGCTATCAATATTCCTGATGGTACCTTCTCCCATTGAAGAAGAAGCATTTGAATTGTCTTGTTGTGTTACTGCATCAGCTGTTTCGTCATTGTCATTACCTGCTGAGGCAGCCACTGAATTATCGAAAATTTTAAAACGTTCACGTATCAATTCGGCACATTTTTCAGCGCGAAAATATGAATCCAATTCGTCCAAAGCCAATGGACAAACATCGTATTGCAAATAGAAGTCTTTACCCCAACTGCCAGTACAAAAATTTGCGCCATTATTTGTACCGCAGTTGGAAGTGGCGCTATTGCCATGCATTTGTTGTTGATGTTGTGAGGCAATGGATTTCAAAAGTGAGTTGCTGCGTGATAGTTTGGTTGAATGGGCCCTTCTAATGAATGACAAAGATTTTTTGGCTGGCGAGGTTATTTGATGTGGATGAGGAGGATAGTTTTTAGCGTTATTAACGGTGTTTCCTTGTGGCGGTGTACACATAGAATTATCCGAATTGGGTGAACTAGTGGCACTGTTGTTGCTGTTGCTTAATTTCGGTGTTGATTTCAATAGGAATAGATTTTTCGGGGGAAACGCTGTAGTAATAAACGCTTGACTTTTAACATTTTTACCGGACGTATCACGATTTAAATTACACGATTGACTGCCACCAAATTTACGATTTAAAGATGTAATCGTGGTGCAGTTGGTAGTGGTGCTAGTAGTGCTGGTAATTGAACTTTCCAAAGCAGAGGTTTTCTTATTGGAATTTGAATTTTTGGCATTAGCGGCCTGGTCTAATGCTTCTCCCTGTTTTAAAACAACTGAGGGTGTTAGACTTTGTGGCAAAGTTTTCGATTTAATACGCAAAACACACGGTGTTGTGGTTGTGGGGGATGTCACTGTATGGGTGGGAGATTTCGTTTTTATTGCAATTGCTGTTGTTGTGTTCGTATTTGTTTGTTTAGTATGAGTCGTAGACGAAGACGAAGAGACTTTTATTTTGGCGACATTGATTAGATTTTGATTTTGCTCTGTTGTTTGTGTTGTTTGTATTATTTGTTGTTGTTGTTGTTGTGTTAACGAAGTAATAGAGGACGACGCCGTAGTAGTGGAGGTAACAGCTGGTACTGATAAGATGTTCGTGCGCGAACGTGATTTCATCATTTTAATGGGTGTCGATGTATTGGTTTGTATACGACTTATCTCTGAATCATCATCGTCATCAACATCGTACTCGTTATGGCAATTTTGTATTGGTTGTGCTGCTGTTGTTGTTGTTGCTGCTGATATTGATTTTAGAGAGGAATTTTTAACATTGGTTTGCTGTTGTTTGTTTGCATTTTTTGTATTTATGGGGGGAGAGAGTGTTTTGCGTAGAGTAGGCATTATGGTTGTGGACGAAGATGGTGACGTTGTGTTATTAGTGCTGGGGGTTACCACAATGTCGTTTTCTTCATTAAATTGTGTGCGGGGAGCTACTGTGGCCCATTTAGAGTTGGACGCAGTATTGCTTTTATATGAACCCGCTGATTTGCGATCTTGGTTTAAATGCTCGGTTATAGAGTGTGTTAAAGAGTTACGTGGCGAGCCATTGTCATCCAAGGCATTAAGTACAATGCCATAACGTTTGGTTTTGGCAGAACTTTGACCTTGAGCCCGTTGTTTTGTTAAAGCTACTGATGCAGATTGAGTGTTAACGCTTGTTAAAGAGGATTTATTGCTTAGAGAACTAAGCCTATTAGAGCTTAAGGACGACTTGGCTGATGTTAAAGATGTTTTACTTGTTCTTTTAGGAGCCGCTAAGGATGATGAGAGAGCTGTTGTATTATCCTTATTGGTGCTAGTAGGCGTAATACTAGTTTTTGTGGTTTTATTTTTATGCATGGCTATGATAAATTCAGCAGCATCACTATCATCATCCAAGTCGGCAGTTAAATCATCGGTAACACCACTTAAACTCCAATTAAAGCCACAGGGTGGTGCCATTTTCTTAGAAGCCTTTGAACTGCCACTTCTATATCCCGAAGAGGCTGTAGAAGAATTCGAGGAGGTTGTGCTAAAACCCAAAGTACTATTGGCTCTTTCAAATAGCAATGTGGTAACCTTAACCGATGTTGAGGCACTTCTAGGTGATGTGGATTGGGCAGAAGAAGCTTTGCTATTGAATTTCAAAACACTGGATGAAGACTTCTTTAAGTTATTATTGCTGGAATTTTTAAAATCCTTACTGCTAGTACTATTCGTATGACTAGCTAAACTAGTTTGACTGCCTAAACCTGTGTCCGTTTCAACTTTGCTTGGCGATTTACCAGCAGTTGACAAATGCTCGTCGTCGTCTTCTATAACTAAAGGTACATAAAACGTAGAACGTCGACGTTGTTGTTTTTCCTCTGAGGAAGTGGTTGTGGTGGTGCTGGAAGGTGTAGAGGGTGTTACTGATGCCAGGGAGCTATTGGAACGGTTTAACGACGTAGAATCCAATGAAGGCAACATTTTATTTTGACAAATTTTGTTTGCTTTTTTTTAAATTTAAATTTAAACAAATTTCTTAAATGAACACATTATATTAAAAAAATTATTTAAGACCGATTTTTCTTAAATACGCTTTTTTTTATTTAAAATAATGCAATGGCAACACTTTTTTTTCGTTTTGGAGTAAATATTTGGTTTGTTAACTTTAGTTAAATACGCTATGTATTGTTGTTAAATTTCTTGCTTTAATTATTTAATTTTTAATTTACAAACATATGGCAACACTTTTAAGTAATTGTAAACAATTTACGAAAATATTTTTTTTTTTTTTTTGTTATTAAACACGGTTATAGTAAGATTTTCTTTATACACTCTGCCTTCTCTTTCACTCTTATTCCCGGGGTGTATTCTTACGCCGTTTTTTTTTTCTTCGTTCATAAACGAAATTCTTTTACTGGTTACAACGCGCAAAAACAACAAAACTACACACAAAAAAAATTCTTTTCCAGATGCTCCACAACTGTAAAATACAACAAAAACTTGCTATGCAACTTATATTTCATAAGTAAAGCTGCTCATTTAAGATTCCTTCTTTAAATTTTTTTCTTTTCGTTTAATTTTAACCCCGTAATCTTATAAATAAATTTCGTTTGTTTATTGTATTTTAATTTAATTAATATTCCTTAAGCATTTCTTTAAAAAATTCACTGATTTTTTCTTTACCAAAAAATTGCAACTTAAATTTTTTTATATTTCGACGCGACGCGTTATTGTTCTCCACCGTAATTAAAAACTTCTCTTCTTGACTAACCGCACTCAACTGAAATGAAAACGTTATTCAAATTACTGCTTGACGACTTCACTCAATTCTTATTGTCTCAGCAGTAATTATGTTTGAGTGCTTTGAGTGTAAGAGTATACCAGAGAGAAAGAGAGAGAGAGCATAAATACGAAAAGATCACATTCCATATCGTGTTTATTACACCATAAATGATGCCAGACTTGTAAGCAAAGTAAACAAACAGTTCAAGACAAGGAATTACAAGGGAATTATAGAAAAAAAAAAAGGTTTTTTGAAATATTTTTAAAATTTTTTTAAATGAAATGAAAGATAAATGATAAACAAATTATTTTTTGTTGTAATTTTTATTAAAAAAATTTTTATACTTCGATACGTATCTAAAATTGAATTAAAATTACCTAAAATTTGTAAAAATGTTTTAAAGAACCTTTTTCATAATATTCTCGAGTAATTCTTTGTTTTGAAGATTCTTTTTCATAATATTCCCTTGTAGTCCTTTACCTTGAACTACTGTCGAAGGTGCATAGACACACTTAGGCCAAATAGGGTCAATTGTGTTATCAAAGTTTACTATTTCCCTCTGAACCATTCGAAGCTTTTTAGACTGCGATGAAGGAACGTAGACTACCAATATCTATTATTGACAGTTCACTTAAACTGTCCACGTAGTAGACACCAAAATGCCCTCTTTTCTCTGACAAAGTGCTGGGCCTACGTCTAGTAGGTGGATAATAGTTTTCTTCTCTTCCTCATCTTTACATTTCTTGCAGAAGTCATTTGCCATGTGTCCAAGAGCGATGCGCCTTACATGAGTGCCCATAATGGAATGGAATTTGACACTTCGGAATTTAAGAACACTTTCTGTACGCTCTCTAACTAGCTTTGGTAACACTTTTTGTGCATTTGTTGGTATCCGAAATCGCCTATTCGGCATTCACAGAATACATAATCAGTTAAGAGCCCACAGGCCTTTAAAAGCATTCTCAAAGTAGTATATTTACCTGAGAGTTCGATGTTTGTGACATATCTGCCCAATTCATTTGCTCCGCAGTTACCCGGAATATTGTCATGCTCTGGTACCCATATGATATGAAATTGATATTAGTCTACGCTCTCGTTGAGATGTTGGTGCTATGCTAACATCTCTTTCCATAATAATTGTCGCCGCAAGCTGAATTGCCGACACTTGCGACTAGAAGCAGCTACAGTGATTGGACAGCCTTATGGATTGTGGCACACATCTGGCCAATTAATTCACTCTGCAGTTACCCGGAATATTTTCTTTCACTGTCTACTATCTGGTGGACATGTTTGCGACAACTACATACCGCTAGAAGACGCTTCAAAAGCCTTACGGAATTACCATTGCCAGTTGACTTTACAGCAAAAAAATTTGAACAAAAATCCGAAAAATGTGAACATGAGTTAAAAATTTTGCACAGCAATCCGACAACAATAAAACACATGTCAATATCAGTTGCTGTAGTCTAGTAGGCGGTGCGTTGGCTTATTACACGAGAGCATATGGTTCAAACCCCAGCTCAAACATTAAAAATAATTTTCTGCCGACTTCTCAGCAGATTTCTGGCAAAAACTCAGAAAGTAAATAAAATTGCCAAGAAAAGTTTCTCAAATATATTGTTGGAATCCACATTAAATTGTTGATCCAGGCACTCGTGGATAAAATTAAGGCACGCAACATGGTGTGGTGTGAGAAGCTAGGTTGTAATCCTAACTAAACCGCTATTATGGCCAATTAAGTAAGTAAAAAGATAATCTAAAATATATGCCTTGATGTTCATATGTAAACTATTCGCCGGTATCTATTTAAAGACAATTTAATTGACTGAAGCCCAAGGAATTCTGAATTTAAAATAACTCTCTTCTAATATTTAATATTCCCCTCAAAAAACCCTGTTTTAAATGCATCACGTTTTTTTTTTTTGTACCAAAAATTTTGGTTAAAACCCTACTTTTTTCATTTTTAATTCAGAGTAATTAATTAAGCAATAAACAGAATAAAAATGATTCATCGTTGCCAAAAAAGAATTAAAAAAAGAAAACAAAACAAAAAAAAAATAGAAACTCATACGATCATCGCAATAATTTATCTCATCTGGCTACACAACATTACTGAATATTTCAAGATTCATTTTGGATAAAAACAAAAACAACAAGTAAATAAACAAACAAACAAACAAACAAACAAACGTCTCCCCGTACAAGAGCACACTGTGCACTCAAAGAGAGAATATCTCTTGGAGAACATTTTTCTCTCTGTGAAAACAAAAGTCTTTGAGTGAAACTTTGTTTTTTTTTTCGAATAGAATTAAAATGATAAACAATAAGACACGGTTGCTAATAAAAGGCAACTAAATATGGCACTTGCAATAAGAAAAAGTAGTAAAGGAAGGGTATCAAAGAGCAGATCGCATTATTTTTATATTTTTCAATGAATTTTTTTAAAAAACTAAACCTTTCTGCATTCATTTCAAAGAAAAAGTACATCTGAAGCTCTGAGAATGATTTTAAAGGAAATCTGCTGAGGGGAAATCGCCAAGAAATATTTTTCCATTTCGTTTTGTTGGATAGGTCGGACTAAGGTTTGAACCATGGCCTCACGTCTAATAAGCTGCTAGACTATGTCAACTTCATTTCATAATGAAGATCAATGGGTAGTCAATTAGAAAAACTCCCAATTTTTTTTTTCTTACAGTGTATCTTCAAAAATCCATTACCACTTCATTAAAGTTGAAGTAGGCCATTAGGTGTTCATGTTTTCTTCTTTATTTTTTAAATTTTGTTTTGGGTCCGAAGATTTCCGCATCCGATACAACAGTGAGCTGTATGAGCTCCTCAACGACATGGACGTTGTGCAGAGTATTAATATCCATGCGCTGGCTCGGCCATGTCGTTCGAATGGAGGAGGATGGTCCGGCGAGACGGGTATTTGATGCGGGGATCTGCGGAAGTCGGCGAAGAGGACGACCTTGTATCCGTTGGAAGGACCAAATCGAGGAAGCCCTGTCATCGATTGGTGTGACCAACTGGCGTAGGCGCGCAAAAAGCAGAGGCTGCTGGAAGTATGTGTTGCGGCAGGCCGAAATCCGTTAATCGGGTTGTTATGGCCAATTAAGTAAGTAAGTAAGCTGGGTTTTGAGCCATGGGATCTCGTTTAATAAGCCAATACGATATCTATTTCTACTTCAAAGCATCATTGGACTACAACTACAACTACCCAGTAAATCTCAAACAAACCAAAGTAAACTTATAAGCTTATACATCACAACATCTATGAAGTCGAGATCTACGCATGGACCATTACAACGAAAGGAGGCTGCTATGCTAGACAATCTCGAATCATTATAGGAAAAAACTGAAGGTACGCAATCTTATTGTTTATCTTATGATTTTAGATGATATCGAGAACATAATTAGCACATAACAAGCGACTGACTATATAGGTCCTGTGATCAATTTTGTTGAGGGATAGAAGTAGATCTCTCGGGCCTAAAATAACTACGCGCTAAATGTTTGGTTATGAAAAAAGCTCGATAAATAAAAGGGTCTGAAAATCAAAGACTTGAAACAAACAAGGCAAGTACAATTTTCCTTGTTAGGAAACTCTACATCAAACCGGACAACGTGGAAACCCGATCAAGAAGCAGACATCTGACTGTAAAGCCGTGTGTTCTTAAGGCTTCTTTGTAGTTGCATGTTTACGGTCAGAGCATTACTAAAGTGCCACGATACGCGCTATACAGAATGGTCACTTAGAATCAAATTCATTTGATATGAGTATGAGTGAAGCGCATCTGAAATTTTTAGTGTTTTCTGACTCTGAAGAGCATAATTTAGGCTAAATTTGACTGATAACAGAGGTTATATTAGCTTTTGTGGCTCCTGTATGAAAAATTTACAAAAAAAAATATCAAGATCATAATTTCAAATGACTGCTGCAGAATATGGCATGAGCTATGTGACACCTATCGCCGTCCACATGTTGCTCGTATCCAGATCATCCGATTCAAGCGAAAAGAAGTTTGTAGTCATCAACCTCAAAAAAAATATGAACTGATGACACCTCTGGCTCAAAATTCACACTAAACTGTGACTTTTTCTGAATGCAATGGACGCTCTTGTATGTTATGTGGATTAATTGTGTTCCATATTTAACCAATTTGGGTTTTTTTTTGTCGAAATGGGCATCATCGTTGAAGATGATTTTTCAATTGCCAATTACTGCAGAGCCTATTCAGTGATCACATGACGTTGTCTATGATTGTCCAAGGTGATTTGGCAAAAACAAGCTGAATAAATGTCAACTAATTTGACAGAAGTGGCTTCAAGATGATGGCCGTTATCAACTGTCAAAGTTCGGATAGACTTTGTTGTCTCTGTAAAGAGATACCCACAACTGAGGAAAATAATTATGAACCTAGACAGAGAATCAATCCTAAGAAGAAAAAGGGTCAAAAACTTAGTTTGCCAATGTAAAAATGTGATCCTGTTGTATTTAACTTCAGTTAACCTTCTAGTTAGGATTACGACCTAGCTTTGCCTATCACTTATATTGTGTGTGTGTTAATTTTATACATGAATGACGGGACTTACAGTATGATGTCGAATCTGAACGACAGTCTCAGAGTTCTTATCAGGTATGGTTTAATTTTTTTTCTAAACAGGCAGAGCGTTTCTATTTTTAAATATGAATTGTTTAAACAAAAATTCACAGAGAAAAAAATATAAAAAAAAAAAAATAATTTCATTTCGAATGCAATTCACAGAAAGTTGTTAATGAAACTGACACCTCACCATTCACACCCCACCATTGCTAATCTAAACAACAATTAGTGGCTATATGAAGAAAAAAAAGTTTATTAAAAAATTTATTATAATTTTTATTTAAATGCCAATAAATTAGAGAACAAAACAACATCTGGTTTTTGCTAAAATAAACACACAAAATATTCACAAAAATTATTTTTTTTTGGTGAAAATAATATTTTAAAAGCTCTGTTAACAGTTCTATAAACATTAAAATACGTTCACGATCGTTTAAATAATTTAAAGAATTAAACAATATTCTTAAAAAGAAAATATTTGATTTATAAAAACAAACTTCAAGATGAAATCTTTCCTAGAAAAAAGAAATCAGCAGCTTATGGGTATCCTTCCTTCGTCTAATGGGATCTTTCAGAAAAGATTCACAACCTTTCCTTTGATCAGATCTGTTAGTGTTTCCTAAAGGACGTTCCTAATCGTTTTAATACTTTGAAGATTGAAATATTTCTGCTATGATGTTAGAAAGTCTTTCCATTTTTGTAGAAACTAAACCTAAAGCACTTATTACTACGCGAGCGGCTTAATAACGCCACTATCTTTAGTCAGAATTTCAATCAAGCTTTTCAAACAACCCATGTTGCATGTGTTAATTCTTTTACATGAGTGGCGAGACCAACAGTTTAATGTCGACTATGGACGACAGAAGGACGATCAATTTTAATTTACTTAATTTTGACATGCAGAGGCATGGACCTTATTAAGCACCAATACAGCAGCCTTGAGAGTATTCGAGAGAAAGGTCCTACGTAAGATCTTCGGTCCAGTGCGAGGTCTTATTACTTCTTACAACACAATGTTTTTTTTTCAAAATTTAATTCTTTTTAATTGCACATATACACACAAATTTTTATTTAATTTGTTTGTTTGTTTTATTCATATTCTTGGCGATTAATTATGATTTATTGCAGAAAACGTCAAGTAAATCATGTAACCAAAATAGCTGGCAAGACTGAATAATAGGTTCAGACTAGTCTGTAGTGAGTCACCTTAGTCAGGATTACAACCTAGCTTCGCACACATGTATGTTGGTGAAACCTACAGTTGAACTTAGACAGTAGCTATTCTTCCTTCGTCTCAAGGAATCTTTGAAAAAAGATCCGATTAGTGTCTCCGAAAAAATATTCTTAATGTTGTTAAGATCTTGAAGAATGAAATATTTCATGCTAAAATGCTAAACTTTCGTCCCATTTTTGTATAAATCAAACCAAAAGCACTCAATACTATGAGGACGGGTCAATAACGCCATTATTTTTAGTCAGGATCACCATCTACATAGCGGACCTATGTTGCGTGTGTTAATTTTATACATGAATGGCGCAGACCTACAGTTTGAAGACGACTTTGAACGTTAGATTTTTGTGAGAAATTTTTCATGGCAGTTTTTTATTTCACTCTCAGGGGTTTTGCCAGAAATTTAATGAGAGGAAGTCGCCGAAGAAATAATTTTTTCAGATTTCATGTTGTTGAGGTTCGAACCGTGGCTTCAACTCAAATAAGCTAACACAATACCTACTAGCTGAGGAACTAGGCCGTAATCTTGACTGAAGGGTTGTAATGGCCAATTATGTATGTATGTGTAATACGTACTAGACTACGACGTACATATGTATTTCGTATTGTTTTATTAGCTATTCCCACAATTTGGCAAGGATTACGGCCTAGCTGCTCTCATCATTTTATTTTTGAATACCTTTCGTGGTATTTCTATGAATTTAGGTGATTGCTATACACCTATTGGTATACACCGTGAAGGTATGAGACAATTCGTTGAACCTCTGATTGCCTTCCTTCCTTCAGCCTGTCTTCCAGGTCTTACAGAAAATCCTACAGGAAGTTTTAAAAACGCTCTCAGTTAGCAGAACACTGTCATGTTAAAGAATAAAATTAAGGCTTGGAAATAAAAACACAAGCAATTGGACTGTGTTTCTTGTCACCTAAGCTGGTTTAAAATTTTTCCAAATTACAGTTCATGGAATATTAAAATAATTTCATAACAAATTGCAAAATAAACAAAGTAATATTTCATTTTGGAATAAAATTTTTAATTTAAATTTCAACATAAAAATGAGTGAGTGAGTGTAACTGAAAGGGGATTTATTTTTTTTAAATTAAAATGCCGCCTTTCAATACATTTTGTTTTACATTTTTTTATAAACAAATATCAGCACATTTTTTAAATTTTTTTCCTCAGCTTTTATTTCATTAATGCCGCTGAATTATCAGTTTTTGTTTTTATTCGAACCATTACACCCCTTTCTTAGCGGCTCTTACAAAATTTATTAAAAAAAAAAAAAAAATTCTTCACACTGACCTACAATTTTACAAACGAAAGCAAAAATATTTTTTTTTCTGGTTTTGTTTCTGTTTCTGATTTTTTTTTTTTAAAGGAAACAAAATTGTGCTGATAATGAAAGAAAAAAAATGTGAAAAAACTGCTGGATTTTGTAGCAAAAAATTGCTTAAAAATTAATTTTTTTTTTTCTGATAAAAAAAAATTGTTTTTTTAAATATAATATGCATGCATTAAAAAACTATTTTGGCGAATTAAAAACAAAAGGTAAGAAAAATAAAATAATTAAATAAATTAAGTAAATAAAGAAATTAAAAATAAATAAAACAATTTAAGTTAAAAAAAGAAAGAAAAATAAAGAAAAGAAAATTAAGAAATAAATTTGTAAACATTAGAAATCGCAAGTAATGCATAAAAACTAAAAAATCAACAGTTACTTGATAATGAATTGTTTATAAATATTGTTGTTGTTTTTTTTCTCTTGCCTCATTTAATAATATTTATTAAAAAGAATTACATATGCAAACATCACGTTTATTTAACTGATGCTGTTGTATTTGTATGCCTTGAAGTTTTTTATTGCTTTTTACTTTTGTTTTTTAGAGATTATTTGTTAAAAAAAAAACTTATTAATAATCTTTCTGAATACCTGTTTTGTTTTCATTTTCTAAAGATGACTTAAAACAAAACACAAAAATAACACGCAAATTAGCGATTAGAAACTAACAGTTGCAATAAATGGTAGGCAAATAATAAATGAAGATTTTAATTTAATTTGAGTAAATTTTTAAAATAAAAATTTATAAAAATTTAATTAAAAAAAATAAATAAAATATAAAAAATTGAAAACAAAATAAGAAAAAAAATAAATTAAAAAAATAGTAAAAAAAAAATCAAAAATTAAAAAGGCAATTAACATTAATTGCCAACTATTTGGTTGTGTGAAGTACTTTGTTAGCAATATTGAGTGTCTGTCTGAGTGTACTTCACGTTGAGTGCCACAATTTGTATTTATTTCTGCTGATTTATTATTATTTTAATTACAAAATTATTTATTTGTGGCTGATAAACAAAAAACAAACTTAAATTACTTCCTAGTTAACGCCCTCCATAAGACATGAAAATATTCGTGAATAAAAAAAAAAGATTGTCATTGTTAAGACAATGTTGATAAAATTCCCCAAACTGTAGCCAAATTTTAGAAAACGAGCCTCTTTTTTCTTGTACGAGTGCGGTATAAATCACAAAATTTGAAAAGAAAATATTGCCTGCTGTTCCCCCAAACAGTTTTAAATTAAAGGAGACCCCATTTAATGTCTGAAATAAACTTTTGTTGGCAACGCAACAATACAAAAACTCAAGAAATAAAAGGAATTTGTTGTTTCATTAATTGGTTTTTAAATTTTAACTGCATAAACACTGACAGGCAAGCCGGCAGGCAGGCAGACAGACTGTCCCTTGGACCAATATGCGGTCCAATATGCAGACCACAAACACACACACACAAACAAAATTAATTTGAAATTTAAAGCATTTTGAAGAAAAACAGAAATCCCTATAAACAAGTTAATCCCAAAGCTAAAAAGCCTCTTAATGTAATTGTTTAAGTAATCAAACGCAAAAGGTCATAAACGCCATTATTTACTAAGTATGTAATAAAACAAAAACAACAAAAAAAAACTTCATAATTACCTCATAAAAAGCATTTCTAATGGAAAATGTCTTTCAATATTATTTTACAGACACTTATTTTGGTTATAAAGTGAATTTACAGGGTGAAAGGGAAAGAGAGAACAAAAACAGAAATCTAGTTTATTGCGTTAGTGGGTAACGCCATGTCTATACATACATAATTGGTCATAACAACCCTTAAGTCAGGGTTATGGACCTAGTTTTTTACACCACTTGTGTTTAAAATTTAGTTTAAAGTCTACTTCGAACAACAGATTTGTTTTGAGGAACTTTTCAATGCAATTTTATTGACTCTCAGAGTTTTTGCCGGAAATCTGCTGAGAAAAAGCTGCCAAAAACAATATTTCTTTGGATTTTGTTTTGTTCGATCAATCTGACCTGAGGTTTGAACCACACACACTCCCTCCTGCTAGACTACGACGACTTCATATATTATTTTTAAATATTTTTTCTTAACCTTTAAAATTTTTCCCGTATTTGTAAATCAATACATATGTACGTGTGTATGTATGTAGTATGCACATGTATTTTATTATTGCGTTGCCAATTCTTTCTCATACTTATTCTTCTTTAAACTAGTTTTAGTTTGGTTTAAATAAACATTAAAAAAAAAATAGGCAATAATTTTATCATTTTATGACAATAACTAGGCTCTTAAACATTTTATGCTCTAGAACCGCGGATAATAATTTCGATTTACACACAGTAAATCAAAAATCTTTTATTTTTTTTCAAACATTTGTTCTGGATTCGAGTTCACACAATAAATGTGTAACAGAACAGGCTTACAGTCGCTTATACACACACACACATAGTACATACATACATAGACAATTTAGTCTTAAATGTTTAGAAATGAGAAGAAAGAAAAAAAAAATAAATTAAAAGAGAAAAGAAATGAAAAAAAACTTCCGCATTTTGTATTAGTTGTTGAATTGCTAAAATAACATAATGAATGTGAGTAAAAAAAAATAATAACAAACAACACATAAACAAACACGAATTTACACATGCATATGTATGTATATTGTGTCCATATGTACAATAACAATTTGATTATTTCTGCAAATTCAATGCGGCAACGGCATAATTTTTGTAATTTTTTTCTCTACTTCGCTGATAATTTGCATCAATACACGACGAGTACGATGATTAACACACACAGAAAAGCCATTCTCGCACATAAATTTCTTTTTTTTCTTCTTTCTTTCTTTTGTGTAACCATTAAGCTGTTATTGTTGTTAATAATTGCGTGTATAGAAAAATGGGCACGTCCGTCTTCAATAATAATAATCATCAAATGGCGCACTTATAAAAAAAAAAACACTCATACATACACTTACGCATACACTTACTAATAATACATCATAAATGTTATGCTGCTTAAAAAAACACTGTATGATACGAATAGTAAGTACTTCGTTGTTGTGGCTCTCTCTATCTCTCTCTCTCTGCTACAGAGTATAAGGAGCATATTTATATTAAATTCAAGACACTGTATGTGCATTGCCAACCACTACTATCTCTATGGTATAACAGGCAGACACAGCAATAGTAAGTGTTCAATGGTAATGTAAACATAACTGGGAAATTATGTTTATGACTGCGCTGTGTGTGTGTGAAACTAACAATCATGCATTTTAACTAATTTACCAGCCACAGCAGACACAAATAAATAAATAATAAGAATGAAAAAAAATTATAATTTTTTTTAATGCCGTTGCCGTTTTTTTTTAAAATGAATAATTTTTGAAAAGATAAACAAAGGGAAACGTGTTAGAATTTTAATACTAAATAAAGAGAAAAAAAGAAGAAAGATACAAAATTTTCAAATTTTCAAATTTAACGAATATGACCTTTTTCTTATTGAAAGGAAAGGAAATACCACTTAACAAACTAAAAGCATAATGATTTTAAAGAAAATTCATCACATCTAACGAAATGTAACACAAAGCAAGGGTTGTCTTTTCAATTAAGGTGTGTTTTTCTTTATAAGTGATTCATTTTCAAATTCTTAAAAATTAAGAAGAAGAAGAAAAAGCCTTTAATACCGGCTTAAAAAATTAATTGTTAAGGAAACCAAAGAAACAAAAACAGAACATTAAATATCTTATTGTGTGGTTTTTAAAGATTTCAAAGGAAACAAAAATTAGTCACTGTAACAACGTCTTTAAGATTAAAAAGGATTTGTCATAAAATCAAAGCAGTTGTTAGGGTTTTACCTCATACTGGGTAGGACAATATGAACTTGCCTGTGAACAATAAGCTACTAAGTTAAAATGAATTTTTAAGACAAAAAGGTCAAAGGTTATAGCAACAAAAAAAATTTAATTTAGGAGATTGAATTTTTAAGCTAACATTATTCAAGAAAATTTATAAACTTTTCCCGCTATTGAAGTCAAAAAACAAACATTTGCTGTGAATAATTAATCCACAATGTTTCCCTTATGAGTATTACAGGCAATTTTGCAAGCATTGTCTTTAAAGGTCAAAGTTTTTATTATTTTATTTATTATTAAACAGAAATGATCAGATTAAGCATTACAAATAACTAAAACGTATTGAATTAAAGATAAGATAATTATTTCATAGCTATTTTTATTAAAGGTCAAAGGTTAATAATGTGTCAATTTATTAATTATTATTCATTGGACCAAATCTACACTTTTCACACGTTTTTCTTTGTTTATATGAAATAACAAACGATTAATATTGTCACAATTAGTAGTACTACTAGGCACTAAAGGTCAAAGGTTAAAAGCGATTTTAAAGCAAAAATAAAATAAGATTTTTATCTTTTATCATTGGCTAAGAGTTCTGTTAAAAATACGTGCCCGAAATATATAATTTTCATCATTTTTAAATTTAAAGGTTAAAGGTTAAAGCCGCCTTAATTAATAAATATTGTGTTTTGGAATAAATCAAACAAGAAGAACAAATAAAACCTTGAAAAACACATTTTCTATCATGTTTAGTTTTAATATTGTAAATAATAGTAGTAAAGGTCAAAGGTCGCAGCCCAAAACTTAGTGAATTTTGCGTGGTGGATTATGCCTGCACCCGCACAAAATTCAACTAACCCAGAAACTGCAGACATATAGACTCTAGAGCAGTTGGCCAAGTTATCAAAATTTTTTTCAAAAAATAATCTTTAGCGATGAGGGTCATGAGGATAAATGGGTACGTGAACAAACAATATTGTTGAATTTGGAACGATAACAATCCACATGAAATCAAAGAGCGTCTTATGCAGAGTGAAAATGTCAGTGTTTGGTGTGAATTTTGGGTTGGAAGTCTTCATGCCACATTTCTTTGATAACGGCATTAAATAGGCCATCACTGTCAACGACTAGCACTTCAGGTCGATGTTTACGAACTTCTTTTGGCTTGAATAGGAGGATCTGGTCACCAACGACATGTGGTTTTAATAGAATGGCCAGCTTATGCCACATGGAATATACGAGCATATTGAGTTAATGTGGACTGGCCACCAACATCATGTGATTTAAGATGTTAGATTTTATTTTGTGGTGTTTTCTTCAGTCAGTCAGATGAATGAAAGTAAGTCAAAAGCCACAGCGACTCTCAAAATAATAAATAATCAAAACTTTTTCATTTTCAGCCAAGAAACATTCTTTTTAATAAGAATTATTAAATAAAAGTTCAATTTTTATAATATTAAGAAAAAGGTCAAAGGTTACAAATGAATTAGAAATTAATTTTTCAATGATTTTTATAATCGAATTTTTTTCTTTCAGATTTCTTTTTAATTATTATAATAAATTTCACCTGTTTTCTCCAGATTTCTTTCAATGGAAGCTTATGAATATTGATTAAAGAAATTGAAAACGTATTAATAAATCAAGAAAGCCTGACTTATAGTTCAAGAGCAGCAACATAAAAAAATTAATTGAAAAAGAAAAAAAACTGAAAAATAAGAAGAAAAGAGACAAGCAACCAACACACTTGTTTATAAAATAGAAATCGAAACAATATTTTAAGATTTTAACCTCTCAATATACAAAACAACCAGTTTGGAGTTGCTGATAGTGGAGGAGAGGCACGTTCACAAAAAGCCATAAACATTTCAAACATGAGTCATGTTCAAATCTACTGAAATAAATGAACTGAAATGGTTTAAAATATATTTTTTAAATAGAATTTTGGAACAGGTTTTGTTGAAATGGATTTTTTTTTCTTTTCATTTTCAAGAAATTTTACGGAGGATTTGAAATTTCCTTTTTAAAACAAAATTGTGAAAAAAACATGAGCTTTTGTTTAATAAACGGAAGTATTTCAAAATTATTCAAAAGGGTTGATTTTTATTATTGCTTTTAAAGCCCTTTTTTGAACACAATTGCTCAATTGAAGAGGAAGTTGTTGTTCAACAAAGCGGAACTTTAATAATAAAAAAAAATTATTTTCATAAAGAAAGAAAAAAATTATTTAAAATAGAGGGAGGGGAGTATATTTTATGAAAATTAAGAAAAAAAAAAACAAACCGGTTTTACATAAAAACTACCTGCTGAGAGTTTTTCTACAATTGAAAACAGGTACGTTGTTTTCCGTTTTCAACTTCTTACAGATTTTCCCATAAAGTGTAAATTTTAAAAAAATAGTTTTTTTCAATTTTATTTTCATTTTGGAGCCTTAATAAAATCACTAGCAAAAGCAGCAGTAAAACAAAAAAAAAAAAACAATTCTGTTCCCCCAATTACCATTAATTTAAATTTTATTTCTTTAAATTGTTTGGTTGGTCATCGTATTTATGACCCTCTTTTTTTCTTCGCTTTTGTTTCAATATAAGCATCATGACTCATTTGAATTTAACCGCCATTATGTATTGCGTTCAATGCTATTGTATGGCATGGTACTGTATACTGCATACTGTATACAGTGTATACAGTGTTACTCTCTTTACTAATAATTCTTGTTTTGTTTACGTTTTTTTTTCTCAACATAAAGTTCAAAAGGCATGGAAATAATGCACTGTTAACTTTACATGTACGCATTAAACACACTAACGGACACACACATACAAATAGTACCACAATAAAGTAAAGACTGGTTCTGCTGTTGTGTATCCCTCTCACACAACACACTCATGCTGGTACTTGTTCGGTGTCGTATGTTTACATATTTTGTTTGTTTGCTTGCTCTGTTGCCTAAAAGACTCTCTGTTAAGATGTTTACAATTTGTAAACCTTAAAACATGAATTTTTATTGATTTTCGACGGCTGAATATCATCATCATTAAGCAGCGGTTGATAACCTTTACAAATGCTGACATTAACCAACATAAACAACAATTACAGCAACAACAACAACAACAACGCAAAATGAAAAAAAAAAACGGTAATCTTTGGTCTTTTATTTCATTTTTTTTCCAATTTTTTGGTTGTTTTTGTTGTTGGAAAATTTATTATGCATTTTATTTAACATTCTTTGCTTTTTTTTGTCTCTTATTTGTCCCTTCGTCTGTCATTTATTATTTATTTTCAGTTTATTTTTTCCTTCAATTTTCTGTACTTTTTATCACTGAAATGTTAAAAGTAAACACACAAAAAAAATACTCCCAAAAAACGAAAAACAACAACAACAACACCAATGAACGGGATTGAAACTACAATTTCGGTTATAATCGCATTCATTTGTTTAGTTTTGTGATCTTCATACAACACTCAGATACACACGCACACATACACACATGCATTAACAAATAAATGTAACGGGGCATAAATATCATATTGTATTTGACACATTTTTATCAGTCGTCCGTCATCGTTGAATGATGGTGATGAGAATGAGAATGAGAGGCAGAGAGAGAACGAAAGAATGTTTGCTTAACGTTAAGTGCAGTGTGTTATGGCATACAGGGTGCATAGTAAGATAGATGACGGCACCAAATATTTGTAGAGTAATTTCAGAAGAAAAAAAAAAAAAGAAATCAAACTCAAATTGCGAATGACGCATTGTGTTGACTTATTTACTTAACTGGTCTTTACACCCCATTTAGTTAGGGATTATAAGCTATCTTCTCACACTACCCATGCCATGAGTGATCTACAGTTTACAGGCGACTCCGAAGCTCATTATGGCAATTTTATTTATTCTCAGGAATTTTCTGACAAAAGTTTTCGTCAAAAGAAAGTTTTTTTTTAGTATTTGAAGTGTCTGATCTGTGGTTTGAATCTCAGGTTCGCGTCTAATAAGCTAAGACACTATCCACTTTGCTAAATAATTGGTGGTTCATTTCGTGTAAGGCTGAGGGAAAGTGTTCGACGAGATACACCATAAGGAAGCATATCGTCATCAAGATTTATAGTTTCCTAGAGATATTGAAGAATGAAGGACTGGAACGAATACTTTTGAGGGGCGCAAATCCAAACTAAATGTGGAAAAGAAAAAAACTACTCTGAACATAGCACTTAACTGACCACTGGGTTGGTTAGGTTAGGTCGGAGTGGTAGCCTCTGATATCAAAAGATTCACTTGAATACGGATAGCGGCCCATTGTGATACCACTGGTGGACGCAGTCCCTGTATTGACCAAGTTCTACCAAAGCCAGAGACGAGGAAGAAGTCGGTCAGCGCAAAGGCTGCACAGCGCGAACAAAATCGAGATCTGCTGCTGGCAAGAGGAAAACAAAGGCAGCCCTCGTTTTCTTGACAAAGACATTAGCCATCCACAGGCATATATTCGAGGACTTGAAAGATATTCTCATGATGATGAAATTTTGGTCAGAATATCTGACCCTGGCACAAAGTAACCTATTTGGTCTAGTAACTACGCGAAGATAAGACTCGAAAATAAGCCGGAATTAGGCGCCTATATTGCAGAACCATTAACCAAACTATGCTTCCGTCCATCTAACCGAAATCTGCGAACTAATTACGTAATCGGTCGTTACGTAGTAAGAATTACAGCCTAGCTTTTCACATCACCTATGTTGTGTTTGTTAATTTTATCCTTAAATTGGGAGAAGCTACAGTTTAACACCGACTCAAAACGGTAGAATTTTGAGAAACTTTTTCATGGCAATTTTATTTTACTTTTTGAGTTTTTATCAGAAGACTGGAGAGAGGACGTCGCCTAGAGAAAATTTTTTTCAGACTTCGTTTGATCCGATCGGACCATAACAGAGAAAATGTTCTGCGTTATCTCTTGATTCCTCATGGTACAATTTCTGAAGCAAATATTTTAAGATATTTCCAGTCTTCGGTGAGGTGTATCAAGGGGCCAGTGTTCCATAACTAATAATGGAAATTAACTGTTTAAAGGTCAAAGTGATACAAAATCTCTTCAAGTCATTGTACAGGTTCTGTAATCACGTTTTCATATGAGCTGCTGCATAAGATTCTTAGTGAGATAAGACTGGTAAAAGTGGACAGCCAATCCATTCAATTTAAATAGGTTGGCCTGTCAATTAGGTAAACACAGAAACACTTGAGTCACTCTGTTGTTTACACCCTGTACATTCAATAATTTCTTTGTCTGCCTAAACAACCGATAAGTATTCCATTTTACAGCTGTCGCCAGTAAGTTTTCCCCCAAAAAATGTATTTTTTTGTTTTGTTTCAATTAAATATGGTTTAACACAACGATAAACGGTAAAAAGGAAAGCTCCAAAAATATAAAAAAAAACTAAAATAAATACGATACACAATAATAAAATCCAATAAATAAATATCCATAAAATGATTAGTCATTATTAGAAAAGAAGAAATTTCCCCCCACCAACCAACCGGTAGATTACCACAATTATTCCCAGAACCTTCTAAATATGGTAGGGTCAACTACCACCATCGATAGCATAAATATCGATGAATGGCAGTTATTTTATTAGAAATTTAACATGAATAAATAAAAATACAAAAGGAAATGAAAAAATAAAATAAAACAAAATAAATATTATAATCTCTTCCGAAAAAGAAATCGAATCCCAGAGGAAGTAGGCAAAAGGGGGCAGGAATAATTAACTCTGGAAACCGCATTATAAGAGTGGACTCAACTGTTACAATGATAGACACTATGAAGCAACGATAAATTGGGAAAAATTAGTATTTTATTCTGAGGCTATCTAGATATGTGAAAGACCAGAAGCCAGCAAGATCATGCTTGGACTATAGTAATAATCTCAGAATAGCAAAAAAAAAAAAACAAAACAAAAAAATCGCAGACAACTTTATGAGAGTCTTTTAACGCCCACGAAACAGTCAGGATGGCTTTAACAAACCATCGACCAAAAAAAAATGCGAGTTATCGTCAAAAAGAAAAATGCAAGTCATCGGAAAAAAGTGCGTCTTTGGCAAAAAAAAGTGCAACTCATCGTCCAAAAAAATGCAAAACCTCATCCAAAAAAGTGCAAGTAATCGTCAAAAAAGTGCAAGTCATTGGCAAAAAAATGCAAGTCATCGATACAAAAAATGGAGGCCATCTACAAAAAGACAAGTCATCGGACAAAAGGACTGCAATGCGACAATTTTTCCTCATTTAAAGAAAACAATTAGCTTCGTCGGCTATATCTCTACTTCCAAATATGGTCAGGAAATATTACTGAATAGTAAGTAAGGCTGGGCAGTAAAACGCATTGCCCATGAGGCCATTGTTTGGGCAGCCAAAACCAACTCGAAAACAGCTCAAATGGAGTTGGGTAAGATACAGATGCTGGCATGTTATGTTAGATTTAAAAAGGTCCGTTGGATTCAAAAAGTTCTGTTGCCTTTAAATCCGCTGCAAATAAATAGCAGTACGGATCGGAGTTATGGAAACTACGGTTGCAGTAGCAAGGGTATCCGGCCGCAGGGAGAAATGTTCGGTTTAAAAGATTTTATTGGATTTAAAGTTTTGTTGCCTTTAAATCCATTGCAAATAAATAGCAGTGCGGATCGGAGTTATGGAAACTATGATTGCAGTAGCTAGGGTATCCGGTCGCAGAGAGAAATGTTCGGAATCCATAGGGAAAGATCGAGACAAATATCTAGTGGAAGTTTACGCCACAAAAAAAAGATGCTGAATTCAACTTGGATTGGCATGGTAGACGGCGTACAGCAATCTATCCCTAGGGAAGATCGAGACAAATGTCTATTGAAAGTTTACGCCGCAGAAAGAGAGGCTGAATTTAACTTGGATTGGCATGACGACGCATAGCAATCTATCTGGCAGCTAGGACACCATACCAATACTCTGATCATTTAAGGGTCACTGGATAGTAGCATGTTACTGTCATGGGTCAAACTGAATTACTTAAAGGGGAGAAATAGTGTCAAACTGGTTCCATTATCACGGTAATGAATCGCAAATAGGGTCACAATCTCTCTGTAGAGTGCGAATTAAGGGCAGAGACTTCTCTCATGACGAATGGTTTTGAAAACTTGAACTTTTTTGGATAATTACAATGAGAAGGAATTTGTGGCAAGTGTAAGGCTTTTTAGGAGCAGCCCGAGGATAATAAACAACCTTTTGACCAGTCACTGTACATTCATAGAATAATTATTCAAAATAGAGATCTCTTTAAACCCAATATGTAGATTCTGTGATAAGGAAAATAAATGATCAGAACACATACTTGTGAAGGAATTTTATGTTGTATCTTGTTTAAATCTGGCAACTTCTAGAACCTTACAATTGTTACTGTTACTGTTATTCTGTTCTTTCTGTCTTGTAGTTTGGTTATTCTACTTTGTTATTTAATTCTGTTCTTTTTTACTATTTTTCATTTTTACTTACGTTGCCAACATTTGATAAAACTTGGAAATATTTTTAAAAAGCTTACCTGCAAAGAGAAAAATTGAAAATAAAAATTAATTTCTTTTAAAGGAATTTTTTATAACAAAATTACAATATAATTAAATAAAAGCCACACAAATTCAATTCAATTTTCTAAAGCGGTAGTTTTTTGTGTCTATTTCGGTTACTGTTGCTATTTATTTTATTTATTATCATTTAAATAAATAATAATAAAAAAAAATTTTTTATACCATTTATTGCTCCTACAAAAACCGTAGAAGAAGAAAAAACAAAAACAAAGAAAAAAAATCCAAATTGCTTAACCACCATCATCCGTTAAGTAATGCAAGTGTGCAGTAATTAAAAACAAGATTCAATTGCTCTTTACAAGGAACTACAAAATAAAAACCAGTTTATTTTGTTTGTGTGTCATTATGTTATACATGAAGAGTAATGATGGCAGGTGGTGGGATGTAATGAGAGTGAAAAAATCATAACAATTCTTCACCTGTTTACACTTGTTTCTGTACAGCAGAGGAAAGAAAGTAAGAGAGCCGGTAAATGTAAATAAATTTGTATGCATGGATGTATGGCTTGCAGTGTTGTATTTTCTTTTTACACACACATACATATATAGGGTGTTTTTAAGCGCTTCCTATCTTTAATTGTAAAGAAAATAAACTGTGCGTGATATGTCATTGAAATTTTTTATTCGTTTGACAGACAGGCCTATTGGTGCCATCATGTGTGGAATATAACATCGTTCAAACGTCCAATATGGTTTCTCTTTGTGGAATGCATGCCAAATAATCGATTTTCCATGCTTTAGGCTTCTAAATCAGGCTGAATTTGACCGATGGCATTTGATATATTGGCTTTGAGGGCCCACTGTGATATTTGGCTTATTCGTAAACACCTGCGACTAAAAAATACTCTACAATATGAAGCCTAGCGGGCTCAAATCGCATTTATCTCATTGGACAGTTCACAACACTACCACGTGTGACAATGGCCATGCCTCTAAATCGCTCGTGCAGAATATACGAAGTGGCAAGAGCTGGGTGGCACATAGCATCGTTGTGTACACGCCACTTATCGTTAGTGACCAGATCAACCAGCGAAACGTCAAAAGAAGTTGGAAATCTTGTGATCCTCATTGACACTGATAACCTAGTCAATGTTGCTTTCAAGGAAATATGAACCAATGACGCCGCCAGTTCAGAATCTACACGCTATGTTTTGTAGCACTGGATTCGTTAACATTACTACAACGAATGCAACAATACAATAAATTTTCACAAAAGTTATTGCCTTGGCAACTATAGTTGGCAACCCTATCATTTTAGAACATGCTAAAAGCTTTACAACGAGTCCTAGCAACATGGAGATTACATATTCTCTCAAAAGAGAAATATTCTGAAAGATACAGACGAGATGAGGATAGTTATTGATGTAGAAGCGGGAGTTTTTAGTCTCAGAGTAAAATATTGCAAGGCCATGAAAAAGTTTTCTTAAAAACGGAAATCAATGCCATTGAAAGATGTTCAGAATTCTGCTGACGACCAGTTTAAATGGGAGTTCAAGACTATGAGCAGCAAGATAAGATTGCCAAAAGAAGTTCCACGCACTTCCGCCGATGGGCCCAGAATTTCTCTGTGCTGTAGGAAAAAAAGAAGAAGCAATGCTTAGCAAACCAAATGGATTTGACAAACAAAAGTAGAAGATTAGAGTTCTGCATTAGACTATCCAGGAGTAACTTGAGGTTAGTAAACGGCCTCTTGATAGAACATTGTAGTGTTAAAGGGCACTTGTTTGGAATAAGGACCGTTTAGAACCTAATAGGTAAGTTCTGTGATGATGAGAATGAGTAATCGGAACACAAACTTGAAAAAATTTGTGTGCATGAATGCATCTCAAAAGGAAACTTATATGTGAGGTGCTCAGTGGGGAATTGTTTTTGTTCATACCGAACAGCAAACCTGAAGTTTGTCGGGGTAGTAGGATTGAAGGAGAGATAGGAAAGAATGGCCGCATAACTACGGCATCTTATAGGATAACAATACTAATTTTATTCTAGAATACAAAAGTTTTTATAATTTTCTGTTTCAAAATATATTAGGCGGTGGCAATACTGGTACTGCCAATAATTGCATAAGCAATGATCACAACACTGCTTGTGTTTATACAAAAGAGTATTGACATTTAACTATTTTTAAATAAGTTACTTACTAGCCTTTTAAGAAATAAATGAAACATACCTGCAAATAGAAAAAAAAAGAAAATTTAATTAAAAAATATTCAAAAAAATACTCAAAAATTCTTAAAAAAAAATTAACCAACTTGACCCAAATGAAAAATTTCCTTAAAATAAAATAAAAAAAAAATATTCAACGAATTACGACAGAAACAATATGAAACTTTCGAAAAATTTACCAAAAAAAAAAATTGTAACAAATATGGGCAAAGAAACTGATAAAAAAAAATAAATTTAAATTTGAGCACCTAAAACAACAGAGGTTAACGACCATCACCACCACTACCACCACTATATTAACTAACATTTACAAGAAAATTAAAAAGAAATTAAAAAAAGAAATTAGAAAAAAAAACCACAAAAACAAATGTTAAAGAAATTTTCATTAGAAATTCAAAAAATTGCCTGCCTGATCAGCATAATAAATAGCGGCGATGGCGACAAATAAATTTTAAATTTAAATTCAATTGAAATTATCATGAAATAAAATCAAATGGTTATCCATTTAAGGGCTGCAAAAGTCAAATTAAATAAAATACACACATAAAGCTATGATTTCATGTCACAATAATGTTTGGGGACCTAGCCACTATGTACACGGATTAGCTGCCAAATCCAGATCGATCTTTCAAGCATCAGTTTTCAAACTGTTTTTCTTAAATTCCAGGTAATAATTCAGCTATAACTGTACGAATGTAGGTGTTTAAATGTTTTAACGTTAGGAGAATTACCCATGCTGATATGGCGTTTGACGTAGCCCCACACAAAAATTATAACGGCGTCAAATAACACCATGTTGCTGGCCAATTGTCATCGCCAGTATGTACAATTGCTCTTTCTGGACACTTCTCGTACTATAAAGTCAAAATCTTTAGGATTTGGTGGCTTGTTACACCACCACCCAGTTCATTATCTTCAATTGCAAACCAAAAACCGTAGTTTATCTTACGTTCTGAATTGACAGAAATAGCAACTCCAGCCGTATATTCGATAAAAATACAGCCTGAAGCGGCTGAAATACATGTCAAACAATAATTTGTCCATATGCAATGATGGACTATGTATCCTCTGGGACGCATATGCGACAATCTTGCATGTTAACCTGACCAACAAGTGAGAAATGAGTTTCAAAGCTGAATGAAATCAGCATTGCTGTAGCACCCATTTAGCAAAATATCTACGACGTTGTGAATGCCAAGACGGCTTTAATTGTTGCCTGAGAGAGTTGCATGTGTTTACGAGATGCAAATCTAAATGAAAAATACGCTATAATGAGCTAAAAGATAGGAACGCTAAGGAACTGACAGATTTCGGTTTTCCGCTACACTTTCTCTCTCGCTAGTGCCTACCCTGAGATGATGCACAGGAGTGTGAGCAATTTTGTAACGCCTTCAATTTTATTAAACTTGTGTAATCTTATCCCTTATACAGGAACGGAGCTTATTATAACGGCCCTGAAATCCTAGTAATGCTTTAAAAATGGCCACTTTTGAATCGACACTTTTGTAACGCACTTTCAACATCTTTTGACTCGTTCTTCGATTGTTAAACAATTCTTAAATTTCATTTGGGGCATGGCAAACCTTTCATTAAATAAATGACACTTTAAATGGAAGACATTCAACGGCTGACAGCATTGCCAGATTGTCAGTTTAAAAACCTCTAAGCGGATAACCCAATTAATCAAATTAAAGGGTGTTTTATTTAATTGCTTAAATAATTAAAATTTATTTTAAATTGTATTCAAATATTAATTTTGTTTAAACAAAAACTACAACAACAACAACAACAATAAAATTCATTATAAAGTAACGCCCTTTTAATGCCAAAAAATTTTTGATTTTTTTTTTTGTTAATGCTTCTGTTGCCCAATTCCCTTAAGGCTTTAAAATGTTTTTCGTCGTCTTGGTTGTAGTTGTTGTTAGTATTTTTAAAGACAAAAAACTTATTTTAATAAATGACAAAAAAAGAGGGAAAGAAAAATAAGATTTAAAGGGTCTTTTTCAAGTCTTTTGTTGAAGGAAGAAAAAATCCAGGGTTTGGGTAAAGACCACATAGTGCATTGATACATTAGGCTGCATTTAAAAAAAGATTGTCAATTGAAATAAAATTAAAAAAAATATATTCAGAGTAACCAATATAAAAGAGAGGGAGAAAACCTGCGAATGAGAGTGCGAAGAAGTGTTACTACTGCTGTGAATGCAGAACATCACGCGCAAAAGCTTTTTAAATGCTCTGCACATGTATGACAAATGACGTCACGCAATGAGTTTATCAGCAGGTGAGGGAAACGGTAACGGAAAAATTAATTAATTAATTAAGGAAAAAGCCAATGGAATGGTTTTTCTTGAGCCCTTTAAGACCAATGCCCCTAAATATGTCAATATAACAAGGAATGTTGACTTTACCTTTTTCTACTCTACCAAACCTCTTCATTCAATCCACTATATTCAACAGAATCAACTTCGGAGCCTATTAGGAATAGAATTATAAGCATTTATCCTCAGCCCTGTGTTCATTTATATGGATACCATATGCATCCAGTTTTATACCTCAAAGAAAATTTCTTATGGTCCAGGAAGAATCGCGTTTTAGTGTTCTGAAATAAATAATACAAAAACCAACAAATGGTGGCCAACTCTTTCTAATTTCAAAGTTGAGCTCAGTATCAGATAACATAAAATGCAGACCGTTATGGGATCTCATGTTATCTGCAAACAAACTACTCCCTACAATTTGCGGAAGTAACGTGTGACACCGTACTAATCACCGTAATCTAGTAAATAGTATGTTGGCTTATTAGACGAGATAGCATGGCTCAAACTCTAGCTCAGAGGTCTTGAAAAAATGAAAAAAATTATTTCTTTCAACGCCTTTATTCTCTGCAGTCTTCTGGAAAAAACTCTAAGGGAACACATCATGTGGGTACACATTATGCAGATCGGCAGATCTAGACTACAGAAATAGAACATTTTTGCTTTTCCTTAATAAAAACAAATAGATCAAATAGAGGATGAGGTGCAACAAAACACATTCTATTACGGATTAAATCTGGCAGCTCATCATAATTGACAGCCAATAATGTGGACGTCATTGATGTTTAGTTTATTTGCTGCTTGGGGGTATTATCTTATCCAAGCAGGATATTATGAAACGCTTAAAATGAGGACAAATCCGAAATTAGAGTTTAGATTTGAAGGTACGAAAACCATCTCATATATATTTGAGTATTAAGGATCACTTCTTCCTTTCAAATGGCCCTGTAGGCGAGAAATCTTAAAAATATTTCTGCCGATAGCGTAGACCAATAGAGATCTCAAGCAATTTATTTTAAATTTAGATTTAAAACAAAAAATAGCACACACTTGTGTTCATATTTATTGTATATTACCCGAACCCTGACTTTTTGATTATGGAATTTCCTTTATTGCATAAAGAAAAGAAAAAAAAACAAAAATCTTGTAGAACCACTTTCCATATTTTGACAGCAGCTGGTTTCGTTTGGCATATAATTTTTCAATTTTTTTTTCTTTTGTTGTTGTTTTTGCATCTCTACTTTTGGTTCTTTTTTTATTTATACGCTCTTCAAAAGTCATCTGCATATTTCAGGCTAATTTTGTACCAGAAAAAAAAGCAACAAAAAAAATTGGATTTTAAGGCTTCTTAAAGAAACAAAGAAAACCCACTTTAAACACACACAAGAAAAAAAAACCTTTAGAAGAGAAGAAAACAAAAAAAAAATCGAAATAAGGAAGCAAAAGTGTGGAAAGGAGCACTTTACATTGAAAACAAAGACCAAGAACAAGAAAAAGGGCAAATAACCTTAAAAAGAAATTTAAAAAAATAAACGTAATTATACAGTTAAAGGAATTTACAATACAATGAAGGGAAATAACCAAGTCAAGAAAAGGCAGGGGCTCGATTAAACTATTTTAAAAATAAATTTAAAAAATAAAACTCTTTAAAAACTCTTAGCACTCCTAAATAACTCACTTAGAAAAATAAATTTTTACAAAATTTTAGATTTTTTTAAA
>QOCX01000150.1:286966-300343 GCA_005959815.1 Sarcophaga bullata
AGAATATCTTACGTTTAAAATAGTTTTTTCTTTTTCCACAAAAAGAAAAATTTAAAAAAAAAAACTCTTGAAGGTTAAATAAAAAACTCTTTCAACTCTCAAAAAAAAAACTCTTAAAACTCTCTTAACAAAATAAACTGTTACAGAAGGTTGTTATTATTATTTTTCATACAAATAATGAAAACTTGCTGAAGACATAATAAATTTACTCTCAAACTCTCAAACACTCCCAAAAAGCTCTTTAAACTCGCTTAGTAAAATCATCAGTTTTTCAAAGAAAAAAAAAATATCCCAACACAAAAAAGTGCTTTAAAACACTTGAATGTGAGCAATTTTATGCAGAAAATAGCATAATAAACCAAAGGCGGAAGACATCATAAATTTACTCTCAAACTCTCAAAAAACTCCCAAAAAATTCTTAAAACTCTCGTAATAAAATCATAAGTTTTTCAAAGAAAAAAAATTTAACCCACAAAAATATTATTTTAAACGCTGGAATGTTAGGAATTTTATGTAGAAAATCTCGTAAAAAACTTTAAACGTCTTCGAACAGAAACTTCCCAACTTTAGCAGTTGATAACGACCATCGTATTGAAGCTGTACCTGTCAAGATCGATTAGGACCCATTTCTGGATGAATAGACAGGTGAACAAACAAAATTGTTGTATTTGGGACGATACCAAATCACATGAGATTCAAGACTGTCAAATTCATCTCGAAAAAGTCATTGTTTGATGTGGATTATGGGGGTGGCAACGAAGGGGGTGCCAACGAAGAGCACTATAGCTCGATGATTATCAACTTCCTTTGCTATGAAACGAATGATCTCGACACTAACGACAAGTGTTTTCAATAGTACATCACTACCTACCACATTAGATATTCTGCACGAGCCATTTGAAGACATTGTGCGAGTTAAATTTTCCTTGCGGCGTTTTCGCTGGTGGGTTTATTGTGAATAAGTTGCAAATTCCAGCGAGTATATTTTTAAACGTTTCCTATCTTTAAATTTAAGTAAACTGTGTGTAAGTTATCACCAAAATTGTTTATTCATTTGAAAGACCTATTGATGGCGTTATGTGTGAAATACAATATCGGCTTATTTGGGCGAAGTGCATCCAAGCAGTCCCATTGTCCATGAATCTGCAGTTGTGTTAGCTTTGAGAACCGCTGAGGTTTGTGGCTTACTCGCATACATCTGCGACTTGAGAAAACTCCACAAGAAATTGCCTAAGGGGATTGTCAACACTCATTTTGATAGTAGGTAGTGTGTTTGCTTATTAGACGTGAGGCCATGTTTCAAACTCCAGGTCAGATACCGCCAACAAAACGAAACACGAAAAGATATATCTTCGGCGGCTTCCTCTTAACAGATTTCTGGCAAAAACTCTGAGAGTTAATAAAAATCTGCCATGAAAAGCTTCTCAAATATCTGCCGTTCGGAGTCGACTTTAAATCTGTAGGTACCGCTGCCATTCATGTATAAGATTAACGCACACAACACAAGTGGTGTGAGATATTAGGCTGTAACCCTGGCTGAAGGGCTGGAAAGACCAATTATATTTATTTGAATGTGTTGTTGAATGCTTTATCCATTCATGTTGATTTGGCAAAACAGTTAATTTGACAGATGTAACTTCAGCAAGACGTTCATTTTTAACTGTCAAAGTTCGGAGCTCTCTCTTAGCAAACCCTATATTTCTCACACAGCAACAATTTTGAAAAAAACTTTGATTTGGAAGTGTTCTAAGTTTGTTAGGCTATTCATAGGGGAATTTTCTATTTGGGGTTCTGACAACCTTTGAACACAATACATATGTATATGGATTGGTTCTTCTCTTTCAATATGTGTACGTATGCGTGAGTTGTTGAAACGTTATTCCCTTTAATGGTCACTTGAAATAATATCGATTACTTTTGTCACACTGTTCTCCATATGTTCACATGTGGATTGATTATTGAGTTATGGAAAGCATTTCTAAACATCTGCTGTTTACCGTTTTTCTTACTCACTCATTATACCTCTCTCTCTCTCTCTCTCTCTGACAAGCTCTCATTTATTAAAAATTTGTTTTAAAAATCTGTGACCCTATTTAAGGGCATGACCACACCACCCAGGCATGAATAAAAATATCAAATGAAGCGCGTAAAATTTCTATGCATCACACGGTAGTAATTGAAATAAATTACACACAGGAAAATAACGTATTTACGTTACAACATGATCAACATCATATTTATTTTCATATCAGGAAACTATGGTTTTATTTTGTTTTATTATTTTTCTTTCTCTCTCTCTCTCTCTCTTCCTCTATCTTCCTCTATTTCTTTTTGTTTTTCTGTTTGGATAAATACTCGTTACAATGCTTTTTTTTTCTTTTCATAACCGCTAAAAGCGCGATAATATTACAAATATTAACCCAGTTTTTTTTAATGTTTACTACTCCACACACACACTCTTTTCTCTCTTCTTTAACAAGTGAGACAGAGAGAGAGAGAGAGAGGGAGATGTTATATTACTTAGTCAGTACCCGATTAGTTAGTGTGTGTGTGTGTGTGTGTGTGTGCTGCTTACCAGACAGTCAGTAATGTTTTCCTCAATCGTTTTTTTTTTAGTTTGTTTTACTTGCGAGACAATGATGATGACGATAATGATGTTCACTATGATGATGATGATGTTGATGACGATAACACGTAGGCAAACAATACTTCTCTCGCTATTATGACTGAAAACTCGCAGTGAACACAGCGTATATTAACCACTGCAGGAGAAAAGTGGACGGAAAAGTATGGGAACAGAAGTAATAATTCTATCACAATTCTCTGACAGGTCTCTCTTTGACAGTTCAAAGTGATAGCTTTGACTTGAGCACACAAAGCGGTCCATTGTGATGGCACAAGTCCAGCGTAGTCCTTGTACTGATCGAATTCCACCAAACTAGCGAAGTAGTCGCTCAGCGCAAGGGCTGCACAGTGTCGCTTCTTACTTTCTTAGTTAATTGGACATTATAAGGGTTATAATGCTATCAGAGTTAGTTTGGATTACAACCTAGCTTTGTACATCACCCATGCTGCGTGCGTTAATTTAATTTTAAAATGTTGAGAGCGGCCTACCGATTAATTTCAACTCCGAACTACAAATTTGAGAATTTATTTACACAGTTTTAGCCACAACACTGCTGTAGGGGACAAAAATCGCCAAAAGAATATGTTTTTTGTTCGAAATGTCTAGGCCCGTCTCGACATCGATTACCGATTAATGTCGAGTCCGAACTACAGAATTGAGATTTTATTTACACAGTTTTTGCCAGAAGACTGTTGAGGGGCTACAGTCGTTGAGGGAATATGTTTTTAGTACTTAGTTTTGTTCAACATGTCCAAGTTGGTCTCGATATCGATTACCGATTAATGTGAACCCCGAACTACAGATTTGAGATATTATTTACATAGTTTTTGCCAGAAGACAACTGAGGGGGAGGAAGTCGCCGAAAGAAATGTTTTTCGTACTTAGTTAGGTTCGAGATGTCTAAGCTCGTTTCGATACCGATTACCGATTAATGTCGACTCTGGACGACAGATTTGAGATATTATTTACACAGTTTTTGACAACTGAGAGTGAGGAAGTCGCCGATAGAAATATGTTTTTCGTACTTAGTTAGGTTCGTGATTTCTAAGTTCGTCTAGACATCGATCACTGATTAATGTCGACTCCGAACTACAGACTTGATATTTTATTTACACAGTTTTTGCTAAAAACAACTGAGGAGGAAGTCGCCCATAGAGATATGTTTTTCGTACTTTGTTTTATTCGAGATGTCTAGGCTCGTTTCGATATCAATTACCGATTAATGTCGACTTCGAACTACAGACTTGAGATTTTATTTACATAGGTTTTGACAACTGAGGGGGAGGAAGCCGCCGAAAGAATTATCTTTTACGTACTTAGTTTTATTCGAGATGTCTGGGCATCTATCGAACCAAACCACTACCTATTGGACTAAGGCGACTTTATGCTACACATTTATCAATGGGCACCTTCACCCCTTTGTTAAAAGCGGCCAAAATAGATTTCGAGGGACTAATCCATCCGTGTGAGTTGTATTCCATTTTCGAAGGGATATACTTGGTGTAAATAGTAAGGAGATCTGATGGAGTGAAGTACGCACTTTAAAAATAAAAATGGTTACAAAAGTAGGCACTAACTGAACTTCTCTCTACTGAGCCAATCCTCCCTGTCAAGCTGCTGTGAATAGTACGTTAAGTAGAACGATATTTCAAAGAGTTTGAGCAAGTTTTAGGTAGGCTTCCTTCATGGTGAATATGAAAAGCTCGTTGTAAATTGAAGGACTCTTAAATCCATACATAATAAGCCATTACTACCCTTCAGTCAGGGGGTGACGACCTAGCTTCTTGTGCCACTTATGGTGCACGTTTTAATTTTATACATGAATGGAGGGACCTACAGTTTAAAGTCGACTCCGAACGACAGATATTTTTATTTATTCTTAGAGAGTTTTGCCCGAGATCTGCTGCTGCTGTGCAATAAGTGTATTTAATTTTTGCTTGCACTGTTGCATTACATTGCATTGTGTAAGTAAAGTGAAAGGGTGTGTTAGTTATGATTTTCTGGGCTTTCGATTAAAAACCACCACAAACCCAACGACATAATTTTTGTATTGTTTTTTTGTTGTTTTTCATATTAAAAGCCAGAAAACCTAAATAAATAATAATTAATGGCTTAAGAAAATGGCCAGAAAGAGGAAGAAGGGAGCTGGGGAAAGACAACAAAAGAAATTTTATTACAATGTTCAGGAGGTTGCCTTACATATTTTAGAAAAATTGCATAATTTTTCGTATTTCTGTGCCTTATTTTTAGAAAACACAGCCATGCCCATACCCATGCCCTGCCTTAACAAAACCAAAGCAAATTTTTACAATTTCTTGGCAAGAAAAACATGAATTTTGTGTAAAAAATTTTAATTTTTTTTTAATCTAAAAATACGGAAATATTTTATAGCTGGCTGCTGGTCATTTTGGGGGCTGGGCGGCGGTGGATTCAACAAATCCGTTGAAAAATTTGCTAAAAACGCCAAAAAAGAAAAATGTTTCTCTTAAAAAAGAATTTCTTTTTCATTTCTTTCCCTTTCTGGTTTATTTTTATGCAGAGACGTTAAAAAGGTGTTGAGTTATTTCTGTATATTCTTGTGCAGGCATGCGGGTGCCTGTTTTCAGTGTAAAAATAATTTTAAAAACACGAAAAAAAAAATTAAATTTTACTTGAAAATACAATGAAAATGACTGACTACCACCATCCATTGAATCTTAAAACTGTGCCTGCTGCCTGTCTTCATTCATTCAATTATCTTGCAACGTTTGCTTCCAGTTCTACTTTTGTCTTCTATAGAGCTGCACTGGTGCATACAGTGTGAGAAAAAATAATAGCATATGCATTGTATTTTTGCATAATCTGTCTCACTTTGGAATTAACACTTCCAAACAACTCTTTATTTTCCACGGTTTTGCTTAAACAGAATAAAAATATAAAGTTTTTACAACTTCTAGAACTCCAGAATTGCCAGGGCTTGACCTTTCTAATGAAAATAGCAAAACTTTTCTTTTATATTTTTAATCGGCTTTAGCCGTCTGGAACTTAAAACTCATTGCTTGCTACGGATTTGCTTCTGAGCATAAAAAAAAAAATATATTTCTACGCGTTCTGCAACATGAAATCCTCAGGGTTTCCACGGTTTGGCTTTCAGATAATAAATATCGAATTTTTCTGTAAAATTCTCAATTCAAGATTGGGTTATCCCAATCTGGAACCTAAAATCTCAAATCAACCATTGCTTTCCAAAGATTTCCTATCCAGAATAAATTATTTTACATTTTGGCAAGTTCTGGAACCTAAAAATCTCTGGGTTACCACTGTTTGGCTTTAAAGATTGAACATTTCAAATTTCTCCTTAAAATTTTCATCTGCTTATCACAATCTCGAGCAAAGAATTAACAACGGGACCGTAAAGCAAGCAATAAAATTATCCCTTAAGTCCAATTCTCTGGATTGGGGGTTAATCAATGACATATCCTGCCCACAAACCTTGTTTTAAGGTTTGAAGTAAAGTGTTTTCAGTTTCAAGATGAAATCGTCTCACAAACGATATCACTTTTCGAGCATTATGTATTATGCATTTGGGCTTGCTTCTCCATCCATATAAAGTTCAACTCACGCAACAATTAAATTCTTTCAGAGGTTCGAAGGCACGCTGATTGAGTATTAAAACATCAGCCTTCCAATTTTATTTTCCGAAGCTCATTTCCTACTCGGAGGTTACATCAACAAGCAAATTTGTTGAACATGGGGTTTGGTTAACCCCGAACTGATTGCGACTGTTTAATGCGAATACTCTGGAGGTGTTTGAAAGATTCAGAGCGCTTTGGGTGTATAATAACTGACTTATTTTGGTCTTCAATTGAAGATTACAAACTGGATGACATGTGGTTTCTACAATACACTGCCACATGTAACACACAGAAAGAACAATTTCCCTTGTTAACAACGTCGATTGGCCACCGATAGCAAGCAATTTGACTTCTTTAGACTTTTTATGTCTCAGAGGAAATCTCCTAAATTAAGACCACTGCTAAGCCCACCTACGTCAAATTATCGTCGAGGTATCGCCCAAAATATGGGAGAGAGTGAACGAATCGATTGCTATTATTTTCACCAACACTGTACATTCCGTTTAAATGCTATCCGTATCTGTTAAATCTTATTGAGTATTTTTAAAATAAAAAAAAAAAAAACAACAAACAACAACAAGAAAAGAATACAAAATATTATCTTTCATCGTTTTTTGTAAAATGAGCCCTAAAGTGACGATCGATGGATACTTTGTGCCATCAGCCAGTATGTGTTTGTGTTCGTTCGTGTCTATTTTATCAAAATCTAAGGCATTCTGCTTAAAGGTTCTTGAAGGAATCTTAAGACAATTCAGTTTCAATTTTTTTTATTTTTTTTTCACTCTCCTATTGGGTGTCTGTGTTTATCGAGTGTTTCGTTTTATTTTTCTCATCATGGTTTTTTGTTTCAGAAATTTTTTAAAAAAAATTATTTTTATGACCGTATGGCTAGCTGGGCTGCTACTGTAGCAATCTTATTGTGTTTTTAGAATTGATTAAGTGGCCCTTGTTTCCCTTTCACTTGTAAAGGTTATGGCAACAACAGCACAATTTAAAAAAAATCTTTAAAAAGTGAAAAAAAAAGAATCTCAAGTACCCTTTAAAAGAAGACTGTAAGAGTTGTTTAAAATAAAATTTGAATTGTGAATTGAATTTCATAGCCAAACGTAAATGTACGAGAGGTGGCTAAAGAAATAACCAGGCTTTGAAAAGGGTTTTGCTATAAGGCACTGAAATGTGACTGATTAGAGTTGTTACCATGGCTTGCTTGCGACTAACGATAGCTCTGTCAGAGGAAGGAAGTGACAAAAAAGTAAACCCACAAACGATGGAAAATACTCCCTCTCTCTCTTCATTCTCAATCGATCTATAACCTCTGCAGAAGTTATTTGGTGGTAAGCGAAGTCTATTCGCATGCGTTTACAATTGAATTTCACTTCTATGTTGGTACTCTTCCAATTCCATTTAAAACGAGTGGCCCTAGCAGGAAAGCAAAATTCTTTCTCAGCCTAAGATTTGTCTGCCTTTTGCATAGCTAACGAACGTATACCTGTGTTCATGTCTGGATTGGTATTCAAGAGTTTTGTGACCGCTCTAGCAAGCTTATCAGTTCCACAATCACACAGAACATCCCTGGGCCAGAAGCCTGTATTAGTTTGGCATAAATATGCTGCGAGAACCGACCATAGGAGACGTGAAATTTGCCAACCCCGAAAGAAATCTAGTAGACACCGAGCGGTCAAAGAGGATAGAAATGCTAGTGGTTTTAAATCAGCTCCGCCTTGTGATTTATGTTCATAATCTCTGCCTAAAACACACCATAGTAGTCAGGGAAACTGAGAATTTGTCTAAGATTACAGCCATCAGAGAAAATTACGGAGTCTACCTTAATCTCGTGTTTAGCATTACTAATTCAAGCTTCCAGAGTAGATTCTGACATTACCATTCCTCTCTGCTTGGAATTTCAGTGTGAAGTCTCCTATCAAGACTGGGGTTCAGTCTAGATATAATCAATTAGCTGACGTACACAAAGACCATTAGACCGCTTTGTGGTACCTCTAGAAAGGTCTAAGCTACAGTCTAGTAGAGTAGAAGCAACAGTACAGTGATGTAATGGTAGTAGTAGTAGAGTGAAATTTGTAATTCGTGGAGAGATTTTTGCCATGGAAACTGCACATTTGTGTGCATTGTAGTAGTAGAATAGCAGTAGTAGATGAAATAATAAGACTACTAGTAATAATAGTGAAGTGGCACCGGTGGAAGAGAAGCAATAGTAGTAGCAGCATTAGCAGTAGAACAACAGTAGTAGCAACAGTAGCTGTAGCTGTGTAGAGTAACAGTAGTAGCAGTAATAGTAGAATAGTAATAGTAGCAACAGTAGCAGTAATGGTAGTGTAACAGTAGTAGTATAGTAATAGCAGAAGTAGTAGAGAAATAGCAGTAGTAGCAACAGTAGCTGTAGTGGTAGAGTAACAGTAGTAATAGAATACAAGAGCAGAAGTAGTAGTAGAGTAGCAACAATAGTAGTATAGTAGCAACAGTAGCTGTAGTGGTAGAGTAACAGTAGTAATAGAATACAAGAGCAGAAGTAGTAGTAGAGTAGCAACAATAGTAGTATAGTAGCAACAGTAGCAGAAGTGGTAGTGTAACAGTAGTAGTATAGTAATAGCAGAGGTAGTAGTGGAATATCATTAGTAGCCACAGTGGCAGTAGTGGTAGAGTGACAGTCGTAGTAGTAGAATAGTAATAGCAGAAGTAGTAGTAGGACAGCAGTAGTAGCAACAGTAGCAGTAGTGGCAGAGTAGTAATAGCAGTAACAATAGGGGTAGAGTAACAATAGCAATAGCAGAAATAGTAGCGTAGTAGCAAGTCAATGAATACGTAATTTTATTTCACAAAAGTTCTCAACTCTTAAATCCAAATTATTATGGGAATAAGCATTTACTGTATATGTTTACTGTGTATACAATAACGTTATTTTTCATTGCTAATAAAATCCAATGATTTTAAACAACTTTTTTTTGGTATTTTGTTGATTTGCTTCATTAGGAATTTTTAATTTCAATTTCAGTTTTTTTTTTTTTTGTTGGTTTACCGTGTAGGTTTCCATTTTCGTTTCGTTTTTAATTAATGTGGTTTACTTTAGCAAATCCAAATTGAAATGGTGATGCATATTTCACACTAACATCAGCATTTGATAGCAACACCTCAAGTAAACGAGCAATAGAATTGGCCACAAACATTTAAACAAATTGCATAATTCATGTTCATTTTGAATTTTTTTTTTTTTTTCGAATAAAAATTTTTTTGAAAAGAATTTCCATTAAATGGCAACCAAAACAAATGATCAACGGTAAATTAGTAATTAATTTTTAAATTTAATAAATAAATAAAGAAAAAAATGTACACAAAAAAATCAACCCTGTTTTACATTTTACCCACCGATGGATGCACTGTTTCACTCTTATTATTGCCGCCTCTCAACCACTTTCGTTTTCCATTTCCTTAAGTTGGTTTTTTTTTTTGTTTTGTTATTAATTTCAATTATTTATTCGTAATTCCCTAACTATTATAAGTCTTTATCCCACTCTGGTTGTACGCAGTAAATAGCACTAACAGCAGCAGCAGGTAGTCAATGGCAGCAGCAGCAGCAGCACAGTAGCGAAGAAGCACCATCACCAGAACATCATATTTCTACTTACACGCTCAGAGGCTGGTTCCCAAGAAACCAATTCGTTTGAAAACTTTCCCAAACGAAAACTTATTTTTTTGAAAGATATTCAATGGCCAATAGCTATGAATCATCGTTAAGAGCGTTTGATGACATGGTAATTAATCATTAATACGGAGATTATGAGTTCAAACATGTCAAACAAGCCGACTGTTTCAAGCTGCTATGGAAGGACAAATAAAATAGAACAGACTTGAGGCATAATTGCATTTATGAAGGCAGATTTGATGCCAATTTGAGGTCACAATAGTCAATACAAAACATTATTCCAATCGTGGAAGATCCAAAGCGCATAAAGAGGCAGGATAGAGAGGAATGAAATAATAAAGCTTACAGCCTGAAGCCTGAATAGTTGCCGCAGTGGTGTTGTAAGTAGTGCGTTGTCTCATTAGACGTGTGGCCACCGTTAAACCTCTTTCTCAGACATCTCGATCAAAATGAAATACGAAAAAATATTTTTTTCGGCGACTTCCTCTTAACAGATTTCTAGCAAAAACTCTGAAAGTAAAGCAAAATTGCCATGAAGTGTTTCACGACTTTGGAGTCTGTCCTTCGGAGTCGACTTTAAAGTGTAGTTTCCTCCACTTATGGACAACATTAACACACACACACACAAGATAAGTGGTGTGAGACGCTAGGTTGTAATTCTGACTACAGGGTTGTAATGATCAATTATGTATGTACGTATGTCGTATGCCTGTGGGATCCAAATTTTTTCATTTTTTAGTTCCGATTAACCCTGAGAAACTTACTGTTGTGTGGTACAAGCCACGCACCTTTCGTCCACTGAGATTGTATCACATATTCAGGAATGAGGTGCATTTCTTGGTGCCTATTTTAGATAGGAAACTGTCCTGGAAGCCCAATACTGAACAGAATGTCGAATGCGCGCTAAGCTCTCCGTCTACTTGTAATAAAATGCCGACAAGTAAATATGGTCTCGGACCTATGAAATCCCCGCTATGCCTGACTGTACAACTAATCTCATCACTTCGATAATATGGATACAAAGGTCCACAAGCATTATTATTACTGGAAGCGCTGCCTATCACTCCTACGTAGAGAAATTTTACAAAATTGCCCACTGAACTTCTAATGAAAGGTCTCAGAAGTTACTACTAGTCAATGTCTATTGACGCCTGGACAATGTCAATGGATGAAAGGAAAGTATCGGCCATAGGAACCATGGTGGTAATTATTAAGAATTAATGGCCCTGAATAAGACATGAGCAGAGTTTCTAATAGCTGGGCGGCTGTAAGGGCACTGTGATAGTGTAGTATAGGGTCTTACCGACCCGCCCTTATAGATTCCCGTAACCAGACTGCTGTTAAAGCACTGGATTCTAACACATCGAATTCTAGTACTCGATTTTGCTTTCAGGAGAGACACATTGGTCTTGGACATAAAATAATTTGTTCTACAGGAGCTGAAAAGATGACGAAAAAGTAGGAAACTATTCTTCACCTTTAGTGAACATGCCTTACTTTATGTCATAGGAGAAGGAAGTACACTTCAGGCTTTTATCATGGAGATATGAGAGTCTAAATGGCTTCATCAGAAGCTCCAGATGATTTTAGGTTTAAAAGAAATAAACGAATGCGGTATCACTATGGGCCACAAGTGGCCAAAGCATGTCTATTCTCTTGGCTTGATAACCCAATAGGCAGCAAGTTCTTGCCTACATGAGAAATATTGCTCTTATTAACTCGCCTTCGTTGATTTTGAATTTAAAATATTGCTGAATAACTGCCGACACTTCCGTTTTAGTTGCAGTTAATTAAACTTGCAGTTCAAACATGGGTAAAAAAACACGCCCTTTTCCCCTCTTCATTTGCTTCTTTTTAAATGAAACTGAAAACACTCGTTATTTTTGGGCATTTTTTTCTAATTTTTTCTGTTAAAGACAGAGCATGGATATGCCATAAGAAAACATGTGTATTTGTTTAAGCGTTTTTTTTTATTATGGGAAAAAAATTCTTTTTTTTTTTGTGGTAGAAAATGGTGTCATATTTAATCACATGGTTTGATGGAATGTTTGACAACAGCTTTAAACGTTTTCTTTTCGAATAAAGAGCTGTTAAGCATACTGAACTTACAAAATGAACGTAAAGAATATGTTTAAAAAGAAAATGATTATTTGGCTTGAAGCAATATTTACTCAATATCATCCGTATTATTAACATTTTTTTCTAAGCATCTATATTCCCTTCAACTGAATGGCTTTCATTACAATTTTCCATCCCACAATTAAATCATATTGAGCATTAACAGTGCCGTGGATATGTTCATTTTTCGAATGAAACTCTCTTCAACGATGAGGCTTCTGTCACACACGGTAGTTAATCCAACAAGCTAATTTGTAGCTTAAGGAGCTCCAAGAAAACAGAAGCAATCTGGAAAAAGTTTCTGTTTGATGTGCATTATGGTCGGGAGATGTTGTTGAGCCGTTTTTTATTCGAAAATCATTATGAAAGAAGACTAAACGTTCACTCGAAATGGTATGGCCGTATGACAAACGCAATTGAAGTTTACTAAATTGGAAGGAAATGTGGTTCCTATAAAACGTTGCCATACAAGTCACATAAGACCAACGCATTTGGCTTTATTGCAAGCAGTCTTTCCAGAAAAAGTAATCTTAGGCTTTAATGACGTCATTTGCCCTCATATTCCTAAAAAACGGTGCCACAGGCCACATAACAACACCCAATTTGGTTTTATTATATGCAAAGTTTTCGGAAAAAGTAATCTCACGCTTTGGTGACGTCATTTGTCCTCAAAAATCATGCGATATAAAGCCGTTTGTGATTTTTTGTGGGGCTAAATCAAAAATCATGCCTATGCAAATAGTCCCACCTAACATTGGATCATTAGAATAGATCAAGTTATCGACAAAATAACAAACGAAATGTGTTAAAAAGCGATGGATAACTACTAGTGACGTCATTTGTCCTCAAAGATTATGCGATAAAAAGCCGCTGTGCCTCTATCATTGGATCATTTGAGAACCAAAATTAATGAAGTTATCGCCAAAACAACAGCTGAAATATATTAAAAAGCGATTGAAAGCTGCCTTTAGCAGCTGTCCTTTAAATATGGTTTCATGTTGAAGCTAATGGCCAGATCCAAGCACTGTAATGAAATAAAAATTCTCACTAAATCTTAGCTTTTTGGTTGTTTTACTTTTGTGATCGTAATTACTAGAATTCCGCCAGAAAACCAATCCACCATTAGAACTGTTGTTCTGAACATACCATGCGTAGGGCATAAACTTGAAACACAGACCACAGAATAAGAATTTCATTTCATTTCATAGATAAGCATGGTTGCTTAGTTAGTTGGTTGATGATTGGTGGTTGGTTGATGATTGGTGGCTTATGAAACTGTGGGTGTTTTAAAGATTTCGTGCGTGTTTTTTTTTCCTTTCTATCTACTTCTACTTCTCTCTGTTCTTTCTTCCAATGGATTT